>PVJX010000487.1:0-13635 GCA_004027295.1 Dolichotis patagonum | reverse complement strand
GCCTTTGTGCAGTGTCATCTAGGAGGCAAGGGCAGGAACATGAAGGGTCTTCATTCTGCTGCCTCAGTTGTCAAAGACCTGTGAGCATTCCTCTGTGAACTCGGAGTCTGACCACTGGGTTCCCTCCGTCCCCTCCAGTCTACCACCTCCTGCAATCTCCTAGCTCCACGGACAGTGGCGTGGCTTTGGGCAGTAAAGGAGACGAACCGAACTGATGATGGAATGGAGGATGCACAAAGCACAGGTGTTAGTCAAAGACTATTCACAGGGTGCCAAGGCCCCTGTTACGTCTCGTGGAGTCAGGGCTGGAGATGTTGTCTTCATGGCTCTGGCTCCAGAAGTCATTCCTGCCGTTGTGCATTTTCAGCCTTGGTGCATTCAATACTACCTTATTAAATTAGCCTCAGCTGCCAGGAAGCCTTAAGCCTTGGTTAGCTAGCATTGATGAAGACTCTTAGGAGGGATAGATCCTTGCCTCGGTGATACAGAATATCCATGGAGCACTGGTATAAACCATGAAACTCCAGATGGTTTTTGAAAATGAGTACCACACACTTAAGTCTGTCTGATATTTCTCATTCCTTTTCATTTAGAGTAACTTGGAATATAGTCTTGTCCTAGGAAAAGGGAAATTCATTGATAATATTGTAGCAGGGGTAAAACTTAGTTGAATATAAAGAGGTGGTGGGTATATAACACTGTGGGCTGCACATAATCGGTGCCTTGTAAGTGTTGAATAAATGAATAAATAAATGCAACTCAGAAGAGTTATCAAGACAGTACATAAACTCATCCTAGTTTTTGTAGATTTCAAATGTACTGGTGCTGCTGAAGAATAAGTGAACTGCATAACTTAGTCCTGGGACCACCTGCACCAGGGTAACCAAAGTTTTTGATAGATACATGGATCCCCCAGGCCAAAGCCAGATTCACAACATCAAAATCTAGGTGGTAGGGTAGAATGCATGAATTTATATTTTCTAACAAGCATCTCTGAAGATTCTGATGAACAGCTATATCTTGGAACCTTTAGTTCGGTGTCTTAGGTGCTATATTAGGGCACAATAGAGAGGATGAGACTTGCAGATGAAACTAACACTGCTACAAAAGCAACATGGTGGTGGAGGTAAGGGGGAGGGGCAGACCTTGTTTTATGCCTGGCAATCATTTTGTGTCTTTAGTCAGTGCGACACTTCCCCATACTGGCCTGGATAAGGTCTTCGGCAGAGGTTGAGAGTCAAACAAGGCTCTTTCCATTACAAAACAAAAGCATAATATTTTCTTAATGAATTCATGGGGAGAGAATTAGAGTTTAAGGTAGCCTTAAACATATCTTTGAGGTGATGAGAACCTTCCCCCTGGCCTCTCAACACCCCCTACCTGTATGCATAAGAAGGTCGAGAGGTAGCAGATGCCTGGATACAAACACACACAGCCACATCACCTACAAAACCTCTAGGAAGAGCAGGAGAACCAAGAATCAGACCTGGGCTCCCTGCCCCTCTGACAATCACCTAGGACTCCAGGAAATGGCACAGAGGGGAAGCTCAAAATCACGTGCAGATTACAGTGGTTCTATTTGCCTTTTTCCGCAGCAGATCCGATGATTTAAATTAGGTCTCGATTCTTGTTTAAATTATAGTTTACTGTTCTGCACCCCGCTCAGAAGTGAATTACCTTAAGCAGCGGTATTAATAACATGGTTATAATTAAGCCTCATTACTGCAGGCAGTTTGCTGAAACAAATTGCTTCTTCATTATTATTATAGCACCTTTGGTAAAAAGACATTTCCCCAGAATGCGACCTTGATGCTTTATATAGTAAAAGCCGAGATATGATAGAGATGTAAAGATGAATTAGCATCTTTTGCCTTCTCTATCTGGCTCATTAGAAGGAAAGGAACGCAAGTCAAATCCAAACAGTCTTGATGGCAATTTTAATCTGTAAGAAATGGATAATGAATAGTTTTGAACTTTCTGCGACATTTTTGTAATGGTGTTTTATTTATATGATGCTACTACTAAAATGAATAAATAAAAAAAAAATACAAGCTGAGAAACAGAGACAAGAAAAAGCCAGGGAGGTCTCCCAGACAGCCAGTGGCACTGACTGGAGCTTGTTAGCATCAATTGGTTTGAGAGTTTCTGGCCCAGAGCCTGTTACACTGGAGGAGAGAAAGGGGAGGAGAGTCTGTTTATTTATTCTAATTCTGCTGCCTTACTCTGGCCTTATGGCCTGGGAAAGGAAGGGGCCTGGAAAGAATGACCTAGAAATTTTCCAAACAGTTTGAAAGGCACGCAAACTTCTGAGAACACGCTGAGCCCTAGAACATTCATCTGAAATGAATTCCCCTTATGCCCCAACTCTCCTCCTCTCTACCATTTTGTGTGCTGAGAACACATCTTTGCTGGCTGTAGGACTTGGTTTGGTCATTTCTTGTTTTGCTTATTAATTATGCTTCCTGGTGATAATTAAGACTATGGAAACTAATTTTGTTTGGCGATTTACTCTCTTTCTGAAATTAGAGATGGTGATTAAGGGCACTTTGTATCACATCAAAATTTGCTTAGAAAGAGACAAACATTCCTTCACACACCTCCTCCCAAGGGAGCCAAGCCACCCATGTGGCACAGGTCACCTGCCTAGCTCCACCTGCACCTCCTTGGAAGAGGGGCATAGCTGGGCCACTGGCACCAGTCCCCTTGCTCCACCCACTGCCCAAGATCCTTCTAGGGTCTAAGCCATCTCTGTTGACTTTATCTCCAGCTAGAGACTCTCTAACCCTTGTAGTCAGTGGTGCAAAAAAGACATTCTTTATTGGAATGCATGTTTCTTCACCCAGGCTGCCAGAATGTACAGTGTAATCAGTAGAATAAATCTTCTCTCTCTCTCTCTCTCTCTCTCTCTCTCTCTCTCTCTCTCTCTCTCTCTCTCTCTCTCTCTCTCTCTCTCTCTCTCTCTCTCTCTCTCTCTCTCTTTCTTTCTGACCCAAAGTTGAAAGACCAGCCTTCACAAACTAACTGCCCATGCAGATACCGGGGACAACCAACCTCTGGGTGATAAATATCCCCCCAAGGAGCAGGCAGAGTTGCAGGTGTCCTATCCCACCACAAGAATACAAAATACCATCCCAGAGAACAAGGTCTTTTGGTGTCAGGCAGATTTGTCCAGATTCCAGCTGTACCCATTTAGTTGTGTGATCTGAGGCAAGTGGCTAGAGCACTCTGAGCCTCACGTTCTTGTTATTGCTAATTCACCAGGGTGTGGGTGCCATACCATTTAGGATCCAGAATGCTTAACAAAGGGCCTGGCGTGTTCTCAATGCTCAGCAAGTGGAAGCCCTTGTGATGGCCCTTCCTGAATGTGTTTTCTTCCAGGGATAGGGAGGTGGCGCTTGTGCTATGCACTAGGTGATAACTAAGCTTTCACGAGGCCTGAGGAAAGATCATCAGGCCAGTTAGGGGACTCTCTTTGTTACACAAGAAGCTCCCAAGATTAGCTGGGCCCACTTGGAATGGAGCCTCAAGCTCTGTGTCCTCTGTGGCAGAGCTGCTGAACTCAGACTGGCAAATCAGTAATGCTGGCATAAAAAAGACCCACAATTCCATGGCTGCCTTACTACCTTGCCCCTCCTGGACTTAGTTCGGGGACTCATGACCACGCACTCCCAGGTAGAGCTCCTGGGTCTTCACTTCCCACCTGTCATGCGTTTCCTGTAAGTTGGTTACCAAGCCGGGAATGGGGAGGATGCCAAGTGATTTTTATATAATGTTTGACCTTAAACAGCTTGCAAGCACAGGGGTGAGTCTGTCACCAGCTAGAGTTGAAGTCAGGTTGTGTAAGGAGTTGGAAGTACTCACCTGAGGTCAGGAGTGGCTGCTCAGAGGCATCTGAGGCACAGAGAAAAGGCTCAAGGGCAAAGAAAAGACAACTGAATACAAAGAAGGCTGTGTGGGCATGGCAGATGGGTACGCAGTGCCTGGCAGGGGAAAGGTAAGTAGCTTTGCTTGTACTTTTCAAAGGCTGCCTTGACAGCAGTGAGGGCAGAGTGGAGACAGCCAGACCAGCCTGCCTGTGAGCACAGCCAGTGGTCTCAGCAGGACCCCATTGGAGGACAATGGGTGAAGGCACTGGAAATTTGGTTCTCCCCAAGCTTTGTGCTAGCCAGGTCTGATCTCCAGGATAAGGTGGTGAAAACTCTGCCACTCTGCTGTTTCCACACTGATTGGTGGGGAGTAGCCAGCACCATCCACCCTGCTCTTCAGGCTATACAGACCCTGGACCTGCTCCAGCCTCTCCACCTTCTCCAACTCACCCCTGCTCTATCCGTTAGAGAAAGCAGCCAGCACCTGTTACTGGTGGCTCTTTGAGTTCCGACACCTTTCTTGGCATCACCTCTTCAGCAGCCGGGCATTGGAAATGTCCCTAGGGATCTCCTGTTCCCGTCCATGCTCCCCGCTCCCTGCCACAGGTCTGACCTCTTGGCAGCCCTGCGATTAAGAGGTTTAGACTGAGGAGTCACTGTTGCATGCCCCTTCTGTAGGACCCTGGGTGGCATTTAAGGCAAAAGCCACAAAGCCAAGGGATGAACTTTCAGGGCCCTTTAGTCTCTTAGTTTTCCCTGCTGGGCAAAGAATTTTGGGTCCAGTTGAATAGTGGCAAGTGGCAGTTAGATCAAAGGTCACTGCAGAGAAAGGGCTTTGCATTTTGAAGCAAGCCATGGGCCAGCCAGGGCCTCTTGGAGCCTTTGGCTTGGTTGTTTAACCTCTGGTAGGCTGAGCTACAGAAAAGCTGAGAATCATCCCCTCACATGCTGAGTCTCTTGCAGAGTAGAGCCAAGCCCAGCAGCTTTCCAGACCCCACACTCTGCAAGCTGTTAGAGTATTCTGGCGCAATAGAGAAGCAAAAAGTACAAAATGAACGGGTTTATTAAGTTGAGGGTGTGGAAAGGAGCACACAACCCATAACAGTTGGGCTGTCTCCTTCAACCAGATACAGAGAGGCAGAGGGTTATATGACCTCTGACCAGAAATGGCGCATGTGGCGGCTATTGATGACGTGTGAAGAACCGATTGGAATTCTCTGTGTGTGCAAACAGGAAGAGGAGTTGCAATAAGGGCTGAAGAAGAAGCAGGAAGTGGTAAGCATTCCCACTCTGGTTTTCCACCACATTAGACCACCGCCCTATAACTATACAGTAATTTATACTAGGATAAGAACCTTTCACAAGCACCAAGGCCATGCACGTTCCCACCTAGACAGAAGGACAGAACTAAGCAGAGAACAGGACCAGGGAGCTAGAACAGAGGGGTTCGTTATTGGTTTTTCTAATTTTCAGGAATACCCAGCTCTTTGTTCCTTACTATGAAACGGTAAGGTAAGTAACACATGGAGACCTCAGATGAGGGAGAGGGAGGAGGGGCTGCAGGAATAAGGCACCCAGCTGTCTGGGCAGCTCCAGCGTGTAAGGTGGACACAAGGAAAAAAGGAGAAAAATGACAGGAACTTGAAAGCAGTTTTCCCAGGATGTTCTAATTGAATGTGCTGCAGTATTCCATGTATAGCGATGTTATTTTACATATATCACAATGCATTTACATATCAGAAAAGAGAGCCTTGCGTTCGTTACACTGCATTATGCTAATTGACACTTTTTGTATAGTCAGCCCTCTGTACCTGTGTTTTCCATTCATATTTTCAACCACCTGTAGATTGAAAATATTTGAAAAACATGGCATCTGAACTGAACATGTACAGACTTTTCCCCTTGCCATTATTCCTGGACAATAGAGTATAACAGCTATCTGTGTAGCATTTGCACTGTATTAGGTATTTTAAGTAACCTAGAAGTAGTTTAAAGTGTACAAGAGGATTACATAAGTTATATGCAAATAACTAAGGGACTTGAGCATCCAGAGATTTTTGGTATCTAAGGGAAATTCTAGAGTCAATCCCCTCTAAATACTGAGGGATGCAGTACTTACCTACTATCTTACTTACCCCCTAGACTCTGAGCTAATAAAGATTAGAAACTGCATCATATTCACCTTTGATTTCTAGCATGTAGCATAGTACTGAAGATATGGTCAATTCTCAAATAATATTTATTGAATCAATTAATAAATGTAAATAATATTTTGAGAACGAACACCCACTAGTATTTTGTACATTCATTCTGTAGCTGGTAGCAGCATAGGCATTTATTACTAATGCCTCTTACACCAATCCTGCTAACTAAATAGCGCTCTGTTGTTGCATTCAGGAGGAATTTAAACTTCAGGAAGTTTAAGATAATTATTCAAGTCGCACCAGTATTTGAACTAGTATGTACTTTACTTGAAGTTCATTTTTTAATTGTCTGTCCCAAAAGCCGGGGGTGGAGGTGCACACCTATAATCCCAGCACTCATGAGGCTGAGGCAGGAAGATTCTTGGGAGTTTGAGACCAGCCTGGGCTACAAAGTGAGCTCAAGACCAGCCTGAACTGCATAGGAGACCCTGTCTCAAAAAGACAAAACAAAATAAAAATAAAACATTTTAATTGTCCAAGATAAAAATTATAATGGGCGTTTTTCTGTCTCTTGAGTATCGGTTACTCTTTCTTTAATAATACACTATATTTTCTCTCAAAAGAAGCCTTTCCCTACCCTCAGACCAAGTGTTCCTAAGGACTGAATGTGTTTTTGATCTCAAGGGGCCTTGTGACTCAGATGGACCTTAAGAAGTGTATCAGATCCCAGCCTAGGACTTGGCTCCAGAGATAATCACCTGTCCCACACCAAATTAATACACAACCCTTCCAGGAGAACTGTTGAGAGAGGGGCTTTTTCTGGATACTCAGCTTGCCCCCTCCCTTCTTGTCATTTCCTTAGCACCTAGGGTGAAAAGTAGGGAATTATTTTCCCCAGACTCCTTTGCCAGCTTCATGGGCTCTTAAGTACCCCCCCCAAGGCCTCAGATCATCAAAAGCTTATCCAAATCTTAAAGACCCAAGAGCGAAGGTTCTTAAACTCAGTCCTGATGGCCTTCAGTTTCCATCACCTCAGTCTTCTCTCTTCCTACCTAAGATTTCCTCCTCCTAAGTCAGTTCAGAGCAAGGAGTTTATGTCCGTGTGTGATGATTTCAAATGCAATACGATTTTTCTCTTTCTCTTCTTGCTATTAAAAATAATATTCCCCCCTTTCCTAACTCCCTGATAACTGCCCACCCTACCCTACTCCCCACCCACTAGGTGGTATTTTAAGATCTCTCAATTAGATATTCATAGTTTTGTACATTAACATAGGACCTCTGGCCACCATTAGAATGCAAATCTCTTGGGAGAAGGAACACAATAAGGTTTAGCAGTTTGCACCTAATGGAAAGAATAGGATTTCTAGGCTCAGATAATGAAAGTTGGACCCTTTGCTAGTGGCCACAGGCTAATTTCTCTGAGCCTTAGTTTCTTCATGGAAAAAAGGGGAGCATAGAGTTGCTCTGCCAGGATCTTTGTGAGGGTAGAGAAAGAGAAACTCTGCTTGCCGTGAGGTCCTGCTACTGTGATTGTCAGGGACGCTCATCGGGATTGACTGAAATCTTACTGGTGGCTGGGTGCCCCTAAACTCTTCACACACAGTATGTCATTTCACCTTTACAGAGCCTTACTTAAGGGGGTGCTATGATTTCCCATGACAAGGTTCAGAATATGCTCCCTCAAAATAGGATACCTTAATACGGGAGAAAACAACAAAAGCAGGAAATTCACTCCGACTTTTCTCCAATCCTTTCTTCTTCCCAAATCAAATCATGAAACCTAGAGTTTTCTGGTCTTCCTCCAAAGTATGGCATGTGACCACCCTAATAAGAAAGGAACATCTTCTAATGCACAGGCACACAGCAAAATCTGAACAAACCAGTCTGGAGAAGCTTTCCCCAGCTTACTGCCATTATATCCCACCCCCGGGACCCATCCTATTTCCACACAACTTTCACTTCCTCACCAAATTGAGCATAAAAACGCATAGGTTTCCTTACTTTTCTTAGTCTTCCCTTCTGAAGGATCTGTGTCATGGAAAACAATCTTAAACAAATTAGTATGCTTTGCTCTTGTGAATCTATCTTTTGCTTTAGGCGCCTGAGTCACAAACTTAAAGTGGGAAGAAAAGTTATTTTTTCCCCATACGTCTGCCTGTACCAGTATGGAAAACGCAACATGGGAGTTCATTTACCAAACAGGAAAGCAGACAGCATTTGAACCCAAGCAGTCTGATCCCAAACTCCGTGCTCTTAAATTTTCCCATGGTATGTCCTGGTCAAATATTTTACTAAAACATCTTGTATCTTTTAGAATGTGAAAAACAAGTGGTTCTTGGGAAGCAGAGGAGGTTGGGGGCCCTGTTAAGGACATGTTTTGATTAATCTTGCTTGTCAACTTGATTGGCTTGGGAGACACCAGGAGGTTAGTAAAGTGTATTTCTGAGCGATCTTAGTGTACCTCTGGTCCCCAGTCTCTTTTCTCTCGGGCTTTTCCTCTGTCCTCTGCCTCTCAGGTGCCGAGAGGTGAGCAGCTTTCTTTCTCCTGCCACGCTGCCCTGATGCTTCCGCCATAGAGCCAGTCAGCCACGGAGTGAAACCTTTGAGATCAGCCAACTTGAACTTCATCTTCAAGCGGCAGATGCCAGCTATGTTGTCCCTGCAACAGAAAGTTGGCCACTGCAGGATAGAGTATTGACAACCTAAGGCCGTGAAAATAAGTGACTCAGGATCACCTCCTCTTCCTGTGTGGCCCAGACCAGTAGATTCCTATATCCCTCAACCAAACTTCATTCAGTGAAAGTATATGGAGCAATTACTGCCCTTGGATTTTGTAAAAGACATATATATGTCAAAATTTTTTAAATTTTAATAATAATTTTTAGAAGAACATACAAATGTCTACTACATACGCTCAATAGCTACATATTTGTGCGTATGAAATAGCTAATAGATGCAATAAAATTTTATATATGAACAATCCTTGCAATGTGACATGATTCTGAGGGGCAAACGTCAGAATAGAGAGGAATCCTGGACTGCAGGACACGAGCCCCCCACACACACCCACACACAAGCGGCCTCGCTGTCAGCTCCTATTGGCTTTCCCAGGGAAGGCAGGGGCTGCCGCCTTCAATTCATTTCTGAGCTGGTAATAGTTTCTGGCTTCTTTATTTGCATCCCTAATTGACAGCTCCTTAGCAGCTCATTAGGAAAGTAGGGCTCTTAGTGACCAACAAAAGAGGGGAACAAATCCCTGGGGGTGGGGATGTCCTTGAGAACCTGTTTAAGACTCTAGAAAGACAGCAGCACAGGTTCCCAAGGCCCATGAGCTCCAAGGGGCTGGGCAACAATCTGTGGTGGTGAACCACAACCTTTTAGTGCTCTAGGTCAAGGCCAGAATCTGAACCTATGCGTGTTGTAGAACAGGGGAAGCAAGAACAATGGAGTGGCCAACAAAGGGCCCTATGGACCTGGTCACTCAGCAAGAGAGTCAGGGCCTGCTCTGTGTCTCATATACGTCCAGTGTGGGCTCTCAAGTCCTAATGATTTAAGCCAGCCACAGCTGACCCCTCAGCATATCTGGAACCCAAGTTAGGAGACATTCATAAGAGGAGAAATCCATGTGTTTGTTGCATATGCATTTATTGGCTCCATCCATTTGCTAACAATCCTACATAATGAGTTATTTTAATTCTTGCAATAGAATTATAACACACTAACCTGCTGCAGGGAAATCACAGCGCAAAAAGATTTACTAACATCTTAAAGTTACACAGGTATTGAAGCCAGAGGCACAAGTCTAGAGCTGCACAATGAACAACACGAGGGCTATAATTTAAGTGGGGAAAGACTGTAGGAACTTGAGGAAGATAGGTGGCCTTAAACTACAGGACTCAGGGTTGGCTTCCTGAAAGAGGAAGATCATAAGCTAGGTCTCAAAGGACGAGTAGGATTTGGAAAGACAGAGGAAAAACAGACACAGGCTAAAGGTCAGGGGCAAAGGGCAGGCCAAGCCGTGGACTCACAACAGGAAAGTCTTGGTGCCCCTGGGGGGGACGTGCAGACTGGAGCACTGTTCAGCAGCAGATGTGGGGTGTGTGGGGCTCCTGGATGCTGTGGCCACAGCCTGAAGAGAAGCAAGTGCTGGGTCAGGGATGGGAGTTAGGAGCCACCAAGATGCTTGAGTAAAAATATGGTGCTTCAAGATGATACTGGGCACGGAGGGGCTCCACTCAGGATGCAGGCAGCTTATCCATGACTGGCCTGGGTCTGAATCTACCTCTGGGCTTCAGGAAAGTGCCAAGTCCCCCTAGGGGACCAGCTCAGCGTGTTGTCAGCTTTGTGTCACGATTAACACTGTAATAGTCACTTTAAAGGGAAAGAGTTTAGTTTGGCTCCTGGTTTTGGAGGTTCTAGTACACAGTTGCTTTGCCCTGCTGCTTTGGGCCTGAGGCAAGACAGCACATGACAGTGACCTTATCACCAGAAACCAAAAGAGAAAAGAAAGGGACCAGAGTCCGGCAACTCCACTTAGGGCCATGGTCACAATGATCTAAAGACCTCTTACTAAACTTTGCTTCCTCAAGCTTCCACCACATCCCAAAGTGTCATGTGCTGGACACCAAGTCTGTAACACATTGGCCTTAGGGGACAGTACAGACCCAAACCATGGCACTTCCCTCAAGACCCCTATTGGCTCTAGGCCTTTGTACCCAACAGTGTCTTCTCTACCTGCCACCTTCTCCAGCCCTTCTTTGTGACATGCAGTGCCCTGCATGGTACTGCAGCAGCCTCACCCAGTGCTGGGACCTGGCTAAGTAGTCAAACTTCCTTCCCTGGATATGCTTTCCAGCCCCGTGAAGCATTTCACTGACTTCTGTCTACCCAAAGACCTGCTCGCACTTCAAGGATCCACTCTTCCATTCTTTAACTTTACCACCTCATGCCTTGAGGCTGGATCTAGCTCTGCTACTGCATTGGAATCTGTGTGGGGTTTACTCATATTTTCTGACACATTTATTGGTTTATGTTGTTCTACCACTTTTCATATGTACCTTCTCCTCCAAATAAATGATCACCCTGGCATAAACTTCTCTCTTTTCCCTGCCAAGCCCTTCCCGAACCCTCTATTCAGCAGCATCTTTCCTTCCTCAGACCCTCACTGCTCATTTGGACACTAGTGCCAGCTTGCACGGATATGTGTTTTCCATTCATTCCTTCACCCACTCAGTCATTTATTTTGTGGGGTAGCAATGGGTACAGTGGGCCTTGATTGATACCTCACTATTTTGGGCAAGTCACTGGGCAACTCCTACTGCAAAGCCTCATGTATAGGGTGGGACAAGAATGAAAAATACAGGAGGGAACTCTATAGATATGAAGTAAGGTAATGTTGTAAATGCATTTCACAGAGTCCCAGGAACCCAGGCCAACTGATAAATGTCCACTGACTTAGCTACTGATTTCACCTACCCAACATTCTTCAAGAATCCACATGGCTCCTGAGGTCAATAAGAAGATGACTCCTAAGTCCTTGTGCTCATCACATTGCACTTTCCTTTTGCTACCACATTCTCTTTCCCACCCACTGGAACTAGCATAATGGCACTGTACAAGACAAGCTTCCATAAGCATTGTTAACCCTCATTAAAGTGAGACTTCTTGCTCAGGGCAGCTTCCAGGACATTCAGCCCCTATGGGCATAGGTAATTTCCAGGGATGTCCTGGAAGACCTGAGCCTCAACAATCATCTCCATTCCCTTAGTGCCCAGGAGTCACAGGGTGTAAGGTGACTACAGGAAGGCAGTGGAAAGCTATCTTGGATAAATCCTTGCCAACTGCCAGCCTCTCCTGCCTGAAGCTGGCAGGAGAAAAACTCAACCATTCCATGGGACACTGATGCCCAGTTCCCATCCAGCATCTTCTCTGTCAGCTGGCTGGCTGCACTGCCTCTTCCAACTTCATTCCTGGGGACTGAAGAAGCCCAGCTAAGCTCAGCCTGCCTCTTCTATGGTTCTGCTCAATGGCATTTAGAGTGCTTGGCCAGATCTCGGCTCTAGAATCCCAACCCAACAATATGAAATCAATCTGGTACTGGGAGGACAGCATAAGACTAGGACTCAGACCCCTGACCTCAAGACCCCATGATACTGATAACTAGCTAAGCAACTAGTGATGTTAATTCCTTTACAAAACCTTCTTCCCTACAAATTTAAGATTTCTATTCACTACCCATTGAGCTACCTTTCATGTTCAAAAGTGGACATAGAGGACAGTAGACTTCTCTCTTAGGAAATAAAGCAATTAAGAAGACTGTGGAGCAACAGATGGTAGAATGGTGGTATCAACAGACTGATAAGTACATATGCATAGTATCTAGAGAAAGCACTAGGAAAGCTATATAAACAGATATATTTAAAAGCAACATTAATTTTCAAAATAAAATTGAAAAACTTCAAAGAACCTACATGGAAATCAGGACAAGAAAAATAATAAAATCAATGAGACTAAATAGTACACAAAAAAATAAGATTAAACTTTGAAATACAAATAATCACATTAAATATAAATGGTATAAAATACCAAATAAATGAGAGAATTTTGAAACGTAACCTAACTATATTCTGTGTTCAGGAAACTTACTTTAAATATAATGATATAGGTCAGTTGAAGGTAAAAGGAGGAAAAATTATATATAAGTAAACATTTTATTATAGAAGAAATATTTAATTAATATCAGATAAAGTGGACTTCAAAGTAGATTACCAAGGACAAAAAAAGGCACTATGTAACAATAGCAATCTACTTAAATACCTAGCAATCCTAAATGGATACAACCCAAACAAGAAGTTTTTTAAAGCCAAAATTGTAATACTGAAAGGAAAAATAGAAAAACAGATGTATGCACAGATACATACAACTATAGTTCAAGACTTCAACATTTTGTTCTCAGCAGTTGATAGAACAAGTAACCAATAATAGGAACAAAATAGAGTATTCAGTTCCTGCAAGCATTAGAAGTATAATAACTATTGGAAATGACTCTACAAATACATCTAACAATCTTTCGACAAAATGAACCAATTCTTAGGAAAATAGAATACACAACTTATCCAGTATGGCCTACATCATTTAGATAGCTCTAAAACTGTTAAGGCAATTGAATTTGTGATGAAAAGTTTTCCAAGAAAGAAATCTTTAGGCCATATTCTTTCACTGTACAATTTGACCAAATATACAAATAATTAACATCAATTTTACATAATCTTACCGAGAAAATAGAATAGAAAAGACCATTTTCCAATATGTTAATGCAATTGCTCTGATAAAAAAAATCATAAAAAGCAATACCAGAAAAAAGATTACATAGCAATATTCCTTAAGGATACAGACCAAAAAAATCTTTAAAAATATATTAGCATAGACTTGAGGACATGGTCAGCTATCCCAAAAATAAGAGGACATATTATGGTAATCATCCCTAATTTTCCTATCAACTTAATCTGAAGCCCTTTATAACTTATACTGTCTTATTATGACTGATCTTATTTGAATCTGGTTTGTTAGATTGCTACTTTGTATTGACTGATTTTATTTAAATCTGTTGTGATGGATAGCAT
>PVJX010000486.1:0-251600 GCA_004027295.1 Dolichotis patagonum | reverse complement strand
CTTACCAGTCCCAAAGAGTCACACCGAGATGCAGGTCTGTGCAGACTTTTGATCCAAACACCCCAGGCCACTCTAGGGGTCCGAGAGTTTCGGGTCCCAAAGAGACAGCTTGAGATCCTGCTGTCTGGGAGACTTCCTGGGGGTGAAGGGCAGGGCTATGGGCCCAAACAGACCTGGCCCAGATGCCGATCTCCAGGCAGTTCTTTGCAGATGAAGGGCGGGCCTACCAGCCCCAAAGAGTCGCGCCGGGATGCAGGTCTGCGCAGACTTTCCATCCAAACAGCCCAGGCCACTCTCGAAATTATTATTTTTTGAGGAATTCATTTTTTTCTTTAATAAAGCCCTTGACAGCACAAAGAATATCAGACTCATTTAATAAACTCTGAAATGGGACAATAAGAAAATGATAGGGTTAGTGTCACATGACAATCACCTTGTCCTCTTGCCTATAGATTGTGGCTCCTGCTTTGATGTGGTGATTTATAAAATGTTACCCTTGAGACCTGGACAAGTGAGTGCCATTTGCAGGACATGAGGGCTGCACTCTGAAACCCTGTCTCATTATGGCAAATAACAGAGCAAGGATGGAAACATAGACATCCCACTAGCAGAGGTCAGAGTTCACAAGCAAAGTGCCGGCAAGTGTTTGTCACTGTATACTTGCATTTTCTATACCATTTTATTTTTCCACTGTGCTTTAATAATCATTTTAGCTATTTACCTTTACACATGCAAGATTCTCAATTTGCATCTGCAAATATCTCCTTCTAGCTACATCGGCCCACCTGCAGCATAATTAACTAACTGAAATTCCCTGACATTCTAAGGTGTAAACACTTTCCTAGCGCTGATGTTGGTAAGTCTGCAAATATTAAAAGTTGACACATGATTCCTATTTTTTTTTTTAAGATACAGCTTCACCTCGCCTACTTGTATATTCAAGAATAATTTTCTGGTGGTACAAATCTGAAAATATTTGGAAGCGCAAAGGGTCCTCTGATCCTCCCCACTTCACTGGGGCACTAAATCTGTCCAGTGAAGACAGTGTAGCTGACCGATTGGCTTGAGGCTTCATCTTCTCTGAGGTCTGCTTTAAGCAGGAATGTCAGCCTCCTTCCTCAGATTGTAAAATCTGAACCTACTGCCTCTTTGCCTCATCAGGTTATCCCACGTGTAGCAATGAGTAGACAAAATGAGTCAAGGCTTTGCTACCTTTGCTGCAATTTAGGATCATTCTACGGATTGCATCGGGGATTGAGGGCTTCCTGCAGGATCGATTAGGACTTTTCTAATTTGCCATTGTAATCCAAGTTCTTTTGAAGGATCATAGGTAAATTTGTGAGGAAGTGAAGAAACACTCCCTTAAATGCTCTGCACAGTAATTTTTGTCTCAGAATATGTCTCCAGGAAAATTTGGTCTACAAGAATAAGTAACAATACTTTGTCAACCTAAAAGACTCTAAATTTGGAAAAACTGTGAAAGGTAAATTAATCCATCAAAAAATCTCATGGAAAGGCTAGCCATCATAGTACAGAAATAATCAAAGAATCCTCAGCAGCCAGCAGCATCATCATTAAAAGAACTCTATTGAGTACCTTAAAGCACAGTTCGAGAGGTTATGTTTTTTTCCCTGATACCTACTTTTAATCATTTATTTCATAATATAATGAATATGACAAATTTTCTTCATGCCAGCTTTTTACAGATTGTGACATAATTCCAGCCCTTACCATTTACACAGCTATCTATACAGAAAACTTGATAGACATTTTGACAGACTAAAAAACTGCATTGTATTTTCTCACATAAGTGTCATGTTATACCTCCCACCTGTGATCCGTCCCTGCTCCAGTGACTGTGACTCACAGTTAGTGAAACTAGTTTCAGTCTCCATTTACAGGTGAATGTAAATGTTTATCAAGGACAAACTATTTGCTAGAGTAAATAATTTCAGATGAATAAAAGCTAACCCGTGTGAATTCAAACCTTTAGGTATAGGAGTGGATATGTAAATGATCAAAGGAATGAAATGAATCTTAAGTAAAGGATAGTTGGTTTCATCTCTGTGATCGTGTTTGTCCATCTTCCCATGTGTTTGTAACTCACTGGTTCTTAGGTGGTGCTGTGCTCTAAAACACCTAGCCAAAGAAACAGGACTTTTCTAAGCTTACAGCCAGGAAGGAACAGAGAGCACAGCAGAGGCCAAAATTCTTTTCTTTGTAATTACTGGTATCTTATTGAAATGTTCCCAAAAAGATGACTACCATTAAAGTGAGTTTCAATTAAGAGTCAGATCACTTTAGTGTGTAACTAGTTTTGCCCAAAAGGTCTCTAAAACTATTTAGCTGACTTTATTTGAGGGAAGGATAAATTGTTTCTGGGTCATATCTCTGGGTGTTTTGAATGGTCAGAGTCTGATACTATGTAGAAAAAACTCACTGAAGCAGAGAGAAATATGTTCTTTTCAGATTCAGAAAGATCAGAGTTATGCTAATTGCTCCTTGTAGTGAACATCAACATAACTGAAGATTTCCGATATGGTTTAAAAAAAAAAAAAACTCCTTTGTGTGAAGAGATGTGTGTACTCATACAATAAGGGGAAAAAGAAAAAAGAAAATGGAAAAGAAGCTGTGCAAGAGTGAAGTAGAGAAGTTTATCTTGTATTGATTGCTTGTCTCAATGGTCAGGAAAGCATCCCAAAATTGTTTGGATCCAGAATGTGGCCCATAGGCTCATGTGGTACATGTTTAGTCTTTCTGTGTCCCCTATTTGGAATTCACTGGTACTTTAAGACCTAGTCCAAATTTACAGGTCATTGAAGACGCACCCTTAAACAGGAATGTGGGACCCTGACCCTCTCTTCTATATTTCTCATGCACTCTGGGCAAGGGGTCATCCTTCCTGTACTGCCAGGCAGCTCTGCCATAATGGGCTACCATCAGCCCTAAACAAAGAGGTCAGTTGATCATTCATTGAAACTTACAAACCTATGAGCCAAAATCAACCTTTTCTCTTTATCTGTTGACTGTCTTAGTTATTTGTTACAATAACTGAAAGCTAGCTAACGTATCCCTCATTCTGAAAGCTACTGCTCTTCAAATGAGAAAGCATAATGGAAAAATTCTGCCTTCTCCTAACTTCACTTTTTCTAGTGTGTTTAAGTTAAATTATGTGACCTCTCTAATCACTGTATTCTTTTTGTGTAACATATAAGCAGTATTAATACATACCAGTTCAGTCCTGGCCAGTCAGAAAGAGACAAGGACTTTTAAACATATCAAATAGAAAACTTGACTGAGAGATGGTAACAAGACCACCCAGGACTAGGAGAAATCCAGAATATGATACATATTTGAATTCTTCTCTTTTTTTTCCTATCTGTTACTCCAGATGTATGTTCATAAATGTTTTGACTTTTTTACTCCAAAGAAATATATAAGATTCAAAAAAATAAGTTACAGTGTCAGATTTTGCTGCATAGTAAAAAGGTATTAAATCTCAGTGACACACAGTGGTAAACATTTAGTTTTCAGTCATGGGCTGATCAGTCAAGGCTCCAACTCAGGCTATGGGTCAGCTCCAGGTGCTGCACCTGTTTTACTCTGAAGTGCACTGGAAAGTTAGCAGCCACCTATGGCACATTTTTCTCCTCACAAGTGAGTGATGTTCAGCAGTGCAAGCAAAAACACACAACACTTCCCCATGCACATACGTGGAACCAGCACACTTGCCCCATGGAAGACTCATCTCCTTTGCTTCAGCCAAACATCAGTAGTTTGGACAAGTAAACTTCTTTTATGGAGAAGTAGAGGAGAAATGAGGCAGAATGATTGTCCAGTCTACTACAAATGAAACAGAGCAAAGTTAGACATTTAAAAAATGACTAGATATGAAGAAAATTTTAAAAATATATAGCAGTAATACAAAAAAGTTGAATATATTTTAGAGATTGAAATTTTGTTCAAAGTATACCTTACCTATAAAACAAGTGTTTTTGTGGATGGCTCCGCAGCTGGTATTCAGGTATCTGGGCTCTAATACTCTGCCTTCACAATGTAAGAGCTAATTACTGTCTCATTTTAAAGACCTCTTGTTCCTACACGGTGATTTCTATCCACTCTTCAGATTGCTCTCAGCATTTTTGTGCACTGATGGATTTTGCTCATTTATAACCTGTTCTGCCTTTTGGATTTTGCTTCCTTTTACTGCTTTGTCTCTCTGACCATTTTTCTTTCTCTTAGTACCATTTTCTTAGTTTCTCTGCGTGTTTTATATTCAAACTCATTATAAATGAGAATCCTAACTATTTATCACTGCTATCCTTACTGGGCGAAAGTCAGAGAATGTTAGTCCATTGAGGCAAAACCTGCCTTTAGTTATATACCTACTTCTGTTCCAGTGGTTTCTAAACGGGGAATATGATATGGATTTGGTTCCAGTGCATCGTCATTCCTCATAAGCAACTTACTTTTCTGTAGAGTCTTAGTGTGCCTGTTTCTTTGAGAGTCTGTACACTTGGTAAGAAATTTTGATCATTCTCCATAAAGGAGAAATTTACACCAAGTTCTTTGGTTGGTCTTATAAGTGCAGATAACAAGGGAATGGAAGGAAGGAAATATTAAGAAATGGGAAGGCTGACAATGTCTCCCCAAATTGGTCTTCACTCTCCTCCTAAATATGCATTTCTATAAAGGATCTTGAGGGTTTTTTCCCTATTTCTGAACACTTCCAAGGACAGAAAGGTCTGAACTTCAAAAGATCCATTGTGTGTAGACAAAATATATCAGTAGAACATCTAGAATCCTCTGCTTGTGGCTTTCTCTATGCAACAGTCATCTTTTGCCTGATTGCTTTACTGAGAATTTCTTTTGGTACACACTCTATTCCAATTAGTTAAAAATTCTAGGAGTCACCCTATTTGCAAGATGGGAATTAAAAATAAGTGCTAAATTTAGATAAGTGTTGTCTTAGAAATATTATTCTCATTTACAACAACAGATCAATAGAAACTACAAAATATTGTATGATTTATATGTACCAGGAGCAATGCTTCTGTCTTAAGGTGTAGGATCATATTTAATTTTCACAGTTACCTTCTCCTGGGTGGTCACAATACTCATTTTAAATGTACCATAGATTAATTTTAAGGTAAGATAAATAGCACTTGCACTCCACTGTGCAGCAGAGTTGGGAGCACATAGGTGTTTAATAATTGCTTTGATTTAGCAGGTGCTTAAATAAGTCATTATATGAATGCTTGAATTTGAGTGAAATTAAAGATTTGGGTAGGCAGGTACTAGCATAAATAAAAGAAAATGCTGGGGTCATGAATGACAGGTTAAGCTTCAATTTTTTATACTTGTTGGAGAAGACACTTAGAAGATCTTGACCAATGAAGTGACATTTGCGACATTTATGTTAAATACAAATATTTTATTTTACATTCTGAAAAAAGAAATAGGATTGAGATAGTGAAATCAACCTGGACAGTTCTGCAAAACTCTACATATTGTAAAGAGTTTGAATTGCAGTGATAGCAATGAGACTGGAAAAAGTCAAATTAAGTTGAGAAAATAGTCACAGCATCATTTGTTTCCAGAACTGGGAAACTGATAGACTCAGTAACCAAGGGAAATGAAAGAGGTAACAATACTAAAACTGCCTTTTGTGAAAAGCACATTTCAACATACTCAATTGCTTTAGGACCTCATTTTGAATGTTAAGTATATTTATTATACCATAAAGAATATGCTGTTCTGGCATAGAAATATCTAAGAGATTGAAACATCTTGATTTGCCCCAGGCTAAAATGTTTTAAAATTATACTATGTTCTGGGTAAAAATGTTTTGATAACTAAAATATTATATACCAAGTTATTTTTGCCACTCTTATACATACAACTCAGTGAACTTTTCAATGCTGTATACTCAGCAAATAATTTTTAAATGAATGTCCAAGGAAATCCAGTAAGATGACACAAAAATAGCTCTTAATGGTAAGGAAATAGCTTGAACAACTTTGTTCTGTTACCTTACCCAAAATGTTATTTAATGAGGCTTGAATTGAGATACATTTTACTGTTTCAAAATCTCATCTAAATATACAAAAGGATGATCTTGTCATGCCACCAGTAAAGATTAAATATATTAATAAAATTCAGTAAGGTAAAATCAGAGAAAATAGCAAAATAAAAAAATGTAGCATGCTGATAGCTCCAACTACAAGTTTTCATCTCCTGTAAGTGTAAAATATGCTGCTTCATCTCACGCTCTTTTGTTTTAGGAGAACTGTGGGAGATTTGCCCCCCTCAGCTATGACATACCATGGCAGATGTTCACCTGAGTGCTCTCCAGGTGAGAACCTTAACCACCTGCAGCCAGAATAAGAGAGAGAGCCCCCAACTGAGACTTACAACTGCTTCTGCTGTCTGAGGGGGCTGCAGCATTCGTATCAAATCAGAAGCAAATAAGCAAAATAGAAGCCAGTTTTAAGTAGGTAACTGTCCAAATCAAAGAACCTTGTATGGCTAATACAATTCTTAGAATAAACTAGTATGCCCATAATCCACAGCTTGTAGTCAGATGCTAGGTTTCTAACTACTGTGTTCTTTGATATTGATATTCCACCCAGGAAAGGAAGAAAGAAGCATGTGTGTTTCTAGAGTTGTGGAGATATAGTAGAAAGGCAACAATATACAAGTTCCAACACATGACTTTAGGGCTGATTTATTTTTGCTCTCAAGGACCTAATGGTTTTGGTTCTATCTCAATATTTCTGAGCCACAGCATTAATATCTCTAATTGAGGGAAGCAGAATAAGATTATTTATACTTTGCAATTCTAAGATACTCAATGATTAACAAAAATATTAACCAATTATTTACTGTAGCTTATCAAAAGATTGGTACTAAATGCAAGAAGAGAAAACATGCTGGACACACACAGTGCTGACTGTGGATTTGAAATAAATCGGAAGGCACCATAACAGCAGTTTCAGGGAGTAGAGATGGCTCTTCTTTAACTGTCCCAGGTTCTCCCTTGCCCATAGCTGTAAACACACACACACACATGCACACATACATTCACCAAGACAGACTAGAAGTGGAGTTCAGAAGGAGAGCAAATGCTAAGAGCAAAAACATCAACAGAAAGTCACTAAATTTCCTTCTTACAATAAAGTGCGAACAATTAAATATTTATTGCACAACACAGAGGAATACTAATAGGATCAAGATACTGTAACTATGCTAACATTGCTTTCAGACCTGAAAAATATAAAAAGATGTAAGCAATGCTGACAGAAAAGATATAGCATACAAATTTAGAAATCATGTCATTTCTGGAATCAAGTTCATTAGGACATGAGATTAAAGGAGTTCTAGTGCCTTGCCAGTGATAATGGTCCTTTTGTACTTAGGCAGTACTGAATAGATTCTAATTTACTTGCAAATTAGTCAGTTTGGTCATAGTTGGCACATGAAGGAATAGAGGAAATCAGAGAATCATAGTTACTTTTGCAGCTTGTTACTCACTGAGCCAAACTCCAAACCTGATGCCTGCAACCACTAGACATGCTGTCATTGACCCAGCAGTACTAAAAATTAGCATATTTCACAGGGCTTGTTTGCCATTACTACTTTAAAATTGGTTCTCAGATGCTTAAACATGAAAAAGGAAAGAAACAATCATGTCATCCGCTGAAAACTTCACACACGATACTTTACTACCTGGAGTGCTGTTGCTTTTGAAACTGCTCCGCAATCAAGGCAATTAAGCAGACAGCTCAACCCTCATGGCCCACCACCCTGGAGTGACTCTCCCATTGAGCTCATAATAAAATCAGAATCACTTAACTAAACTCCAGTGTGCTTGGACATTTTTAAATACAGAAAAGTAATTGGACCAACCTCCCTAACAGCCTGTTAGATAAAAGATTGGAAAGTAGAGACTTGTATTGTCTGTAGTGCATATCAAATTTATTTTTTCTAATTTACCAACTGGTAAATTTGAAAGAATAGGAAAAATGAAACTTCTAATGAACCCAACAAACACTAGACCTCTGTAATGCTGCTTACACTGAATATGTCAGTTGACACTAAGCTGGAGCACCTTCCTAAATGTAATCCTTTGAATATGTATGAGCTTTGCACAGGAGGATAAGGGCTTTGTTAGAAACAATATACCTTAGAAATTTGCCTAATTTTCATTTCAATAAATGAACAAACCTAAAACAATGCATTCAGATATAATGGTGAACCTTCTGTGACAAAATAAAATGGGAGTTTAAAACCTTTACCCAACATCACCTTTTTCTAAATATTGTATATTGAATCACACATCTTTAAAGGAAGAAGCGATTTCCAGAATGAAACAGTCTTGGTCTGAAATCCTAATAAAGAGCATTTGGAATAAATATAGAATAGTCAAGGACAAAAGTGCAGTCCCACAGAGTATTACAGGATAAACATAGATGTTGACTGATAACTTTATTCCTCTATATTTTTAAAATAATAAACATGGCTTTCTTTTCAAGAACTCCAATGGACTATTTCTGAAACAGTACTGTACAATTATAAATTGCTACCTCTAATAATATTGCTTTTATTTACTGAACATATATTATGTCATGCAATGGGCTCAGATTTGTATGCACATTTAG
This sequence comes from Dolichotis patagonum, assembly GCA_004027295.1. NCBI lineage: Eukaryota > Metazoa > Chordata > Mammalia > Rodentia > Caviidae > Dolichotis > Dolichotis patagonum. Next base: position 242,940 of record PVJX010000486.1, on the reverse strand, counting down.
TCTTATCAGTAACAGTACGGAACAGATGCTCTGATTCTTTTGCTTTGTAGTTTCAAAGGTTAAGTTCCTCAAGCCTTATCACTAATTAAAGGCAAAGTCAGCCATTGAAATTAGTTATATTGTCCTCAAAATACTATGCCATTATTCACAGTACTGCCTGTCCTGACCTTATTATTAGATTATATTTTGGGCTTCCCTGTTAGAAGTAATAGATTTGGTGTTGATCTCTATCATCTGAGAAAACTCAACTTATTTTTCTGGCCTGATATCCTAAATTACATGTGGGCAATGAGGGAGATAAAGAATATCAAAGTTCTTCAACATGTCTTCAGACTGGCAAAATGGTCTGGGCTCCAAGGTGCCTAACTCCTCCTGTATTCTGCTGCTGTTCTCATCTTCTTGACATTTAGATTTTCATATGTCAGGCAATGTAAAGGATTAAAGAATATAAGTCATTCTGCATACAAAGATCCATGGTTTCAAATTTAGGTCCACTGGTTCTAGTTCAAGACTACTAGAAGTGTGATGTTGAAAATGTCGATTTCTTCTCAGACTTCCATTTCCGTTCTAGAAGAGGCTCTCACAAGTTCTTTAGAGTTGATTTCTTGTGTTCCCTCCCAGCTCTGCATTCAATGAGTTCATGATAGTGGTTTAGGGTCTGCCGTGTGGAACGTACACAAATAACAGAAATTGTCAAATGATACATATTACATCACATTCTTTTCCCACCAAGAAGTTGATAAATACTTACTGGCACATTTCTGACCAGATTAGGACTGGCAATCCATTTTCAACTCAGAGATAAAATCAAGTTGTTAGTAGCATAGAAATAAATAGTGTCAATTGATTTATAAAATCTTCCAAAGGAGGAGATCTCTGTTCTCTTCTTCCTATTTCTAAGATTTGCTTTAAAAGTATTCATTGATCTCATGATCAGAAGTCAGTCACCATAGGAATTTGTCAGAGCTGGGAATGGTGACTCACACCTGCACTCCCAGCATTATTATAAGTTACAGTTTAAGAACCACAAATTCAAGCCCAGACTTAGCAATTTAACTATTTAGAGAGACTGTCTCAAAATTTTAAAGGAGGAGGTCACATTGGACATTTAGCTCAGTATAAAGTCTGTGGGTTCAATTCCCAGTAGCAAAAATAGATACATTAAAAAACAGATAGATTACAAAGACCCTACTTGAAGCAAAGTTCTACGGCCAAAACTACTTCCTGAATATGGTATTACAACTGATAAAGTAATTGGCATCCTTTTCTGCTGATACCTCCCAAAACTAAGGTTTCTGTCCTGCTTCTTCACCAGAGCAGAAGCTGATGTGAATTACTACCGAAGACCTGCTTAGTCTGTGCTCCTGCAAATTTGAATGATGACAAGGACATCTATTACTCATCTTTGCGAAGAGTACAATGTTAACTAACCATAATATCAGTTTTGCTTAAAGGGGAACTTTATCATAACAGATTCCTTCGTTCAGAATGATACTGTGTCATTTACTACTATTTTGACCTTGGATAATTCAAACATCAATAAAACTCAATTTGTACAGTGTAACAGCAGTACTATTGAGTGCCCATGTAGTTGTGTAATATTAAATAAAGCAATTCCTGTAGAAACTTACTAGTTTCTTTTTCACTAAAAATATTTTAGAATTAATACTATTATTAGCTGAATTGTTAGGAAATGTTTCTTTTCAAGTACTCATCAATATTTTATCAGGTATTAATTTCTCTTGCAATCTCCATCATAAAATCAAAATTTTAGCTCTGTTACCTATAACAATCTGTATTAATGTAATTTCAAAAAATAAAGGAGTTTTTATTGGAAGGGTGATAAAATGGGTTGCAGCCACAAGGAGGTAAAGCAATGAGTATGACAATAGGAAAGGACACTGAAAATGCACTTTCTATACTGGAAGGTCTTTAGAAATCTTTATTAATAACCAGACTTTCCACAAGAAATGCCATGGATTTGTGAGCCATTTTAATTGACTATTAAAGCAAATGGTGATTTCAAAAGCTGAAATACTTGGCATTATTCACGTATGTGTTGGACCATGGTTGAACAGTTATCTACACAAACATATTAGAATCCTACAGTCAATACAAGTGAGACGCTACCTCACTTGAAGAATAAAGACATTGTTTTTCCTCATCATGTGTTTCAATACTGAGAAAATAAAGAGAAATTGAAGCAGATAAAGGCTGACTTCATCATTTTGCTTAGAGCTCACCCTGTTTATTTTCTTAATAGTGTTTGAACATTTGTTATTTTCTTTGCTTCTAAGGCTCAGAATGAGACAACAGTGCTTGATTGTTTTTCTGAAAAACGGCAAAAGGACACCATGACCCAGTTGGCCAGAATGGGGCTGGACAAGAACTTGACTGCTTTCTGATAAAACAAGGATAATTACAGAAGCTTAATGATTTGTTCAGGTTGTGAGTGTGGAGGATGTACTTTTCTGACGTTGCTACTTTGTTTTGGCTTTGTGAATAATGAATAATTTGTTTTAGGGCATGCCAAGGGTTTAAATGTTGCATTCAAGTCTATGACCTTATCATTGTAAGTGCCTGGTTAGATAGAATAATCATTAAGAAGGCCAATGAGGGCTTTCTCTAAATTAAAAGGCTTTTAGAATATGTTAGCACTTTGTAATATTTCCATAATTGTTTTGTGAAATATTTTTAAAGAATTATTACTTTAATAAATGTTATTGATGAAATTAAAATGTGTAGCATTATGCAAAATGAACACAGCAGCAAACTTTGTCTTATAAATGTCATTTTTAATGGGGTCTGCTGTTGAAAAGAGTATAGTTTATGATTACATACATGAGCTTGTTGCATAGGTATAACATTTATCCATATTCGTTTCATGCTATTGGATTAAATACATTTATTTTAAATTGCTTGCTATTTATCAATTCTACTTATAGAAACAATAAATGAATTACAAGAGAACAAACATAAAAGCAGTCATTTGAAAGAGTAGTAAGAGGACCAAAGTCATGTAGTTGGAGAACTGGAAAGCTGAAAAATAATGTGACTTGAAGCCTTTTCCAAAGGTAAAGACAGCAACGGCATTGGTAGACATTTGTGGTAATCCAGGCCAAAAAAGAAAGAAAGAAAGAAAGAAAGAAAGAAGAAAGAAAGAAAGAAAGAAAGAAAGAAAGAAAGAAAGAAAGAAGAAAGAAAGAAGAAAGAAAGAAAGAAAGAAAGAAAGAAAGAAAGAAAGAAAGAAAGAAAGATGATGGATGAGGTCTCTTAAATTTTAATAATAAAATGATCAGATCATCAAGTACAATGTTTTCATGTTCTGAGTGCTAGGAGATTTTATTACTCAGATTCTTATTCAAGTCATATGTCAGTTAATATTGACAACCCACCCAAATCCCATTTAACTTGTCTGGTGCCGCCATCTTTGAGCTGCTTACATCTGCATCTTTCTCTGGAGCATTTCCTTTGGCTTGTTGGAAGTAGCTAGCTGAGAGATGGAGGAGAACTTACATTAACTTCTTCCTAGGGTGGTACATGATAAAAATGCTGGCCGATATAATACATAACAATCTAGCTGCTACTTCTTAACTGGCAGCCTTGTAGAATTAGTCATGACCAGAGTGCTTCATGAGACCAGGCAGAATGAAGCGAGCCTGCCACTGAAACCACAATTTCACTACTTTTTCCTTTGTCAAACTTGTAGCACTCACTGTCTCCAGAGGTCGTTTCTGAGAATATTTCCTTAATAAATCATTTTCACAAAAGTCCACCTAAGACGAGGCAAAACGTATGTTTTGCAAAACGAAGAAAATCATTTTTAGCAAAATTTCTTTTATACAATTCATTGAGGCATTTTCCACAGGTAACTAGTTGTTGAGCCTTTAATCAAACCTGAGGAAAATGTTTTAATTCATAATAATTTAAAAGTTTCACCCTCAGTATTTGTTATTTTGTTTCTAATTTTGCCTTAGATTTCCTTTGTCTTTTTAAAACCTTTATTTTTATTAGTGCATATTTGTAGTACATAATGATTACATTCAGATGCAAAGTTGGTACACATGTGTAACACATTTTAATTCTTTTTATGTTTTTATCCCCCCACCTTTACTCTTCTTTCCATTTTCAAAAGGTATATCTCTCTGTGTCCTATTATTATTTTTTTGATCCTTTATATATACTTTGGGTTTCTCATATACTTTAATTTTTTTAATTGTATGAATGTTAGATGATTTTTATTTTCTGGCTTTCAACAGTTGGAAGATTGTTTTTTGTATTTGTCTAAGAGGAAGAAAGAATCTGTATATAAGGTTCAAAATGAAAAAGAACAAGTTAAAACCATTTGAGGGAGAGGTTGAAGCAAGATAAGTTTTCCGAAAAGGAAATAAAATGGACAAAGAGATCTGTAGACATATTTTTAAAATTTAAATTGTATTCAATGGGATCTGTAGATTTGTGTTTAATTGTAAGACTCACTTTCACATGGCCTCAAATTTTCAGCAAGCAAACTGTGCATCTCTGATTCTCCATCATAAAATGAGGTGGTAATAATATTTAACTGCCTGGATTGTGGTAAAGATTAAAAACATATTTGAAGTCTCTCAGGGAGTGAATGATTAAATGACTGGGTTAATAATTCCAATCCTACCCTCAAACCCCTCTTCTTCAAGTGAGCATTTATAATGTTAAAGTATACAGGACTATTGCACAAAGTGTTTGTGAAAGAAACCCTATAGATAAGAAAGGGGTCTTTGAAGAAGAGGGAAAAAAGAAATGTGGGTAGGTTATGGGGGTGTGTTTATGTGTGTGAGACACAGAAACAGAAAGACACAAAGTGAGGGGAATTACAAAGTAATCCATATATTCAATATTTGGTCTTCATCTTCCTTTGTAAGCATGCATCTCCTATCATCATTGGGATCTTTAGAGTAATGAGTGGCTGTGGCTGGAAGAGTAAGAGTAGCTGGGTCTCCAAATAGCTTAGGATGGTGTCTGGGTACAAATACCAGACATGACTAGAGGATTTGGACTCCTAATCCTACCTCCTGACTTCCGGGCAATGGAAAGAACTTAAGGTTAACTAGATGATTACCAGTCAGTGATTAATAAATTGTATCTACCTAATGAAATGTCCATGAAAAAGGAAAAAAAAGAAGAAAGAAAACAGTTCAGGGAACTGCAGCTTGATGAGGCAGAACACATCCATGTGTTGGCAGGGTGGTGCTTCCAGCCTCTCAAGGATAAAAGTTCCTGTTCTTGGGATCCGTCTTTGTATCTTCATCTATTGGGATATATCACTTTTATCTTTTAAAATAAGTGGATAAATAGAAATAAAGTGTTTCCCAGGGTAATGTGAATTGCTGTAGCAAATGAATCAGACTCACAGAGGTTTGGAATAGCCCTATTTAAGGAGACCAGTGTACGAAGAGGGTAGTGTGCAATTGTGCTCTCAACATGTGCAATTCCATGCTGTGTGTAGGTAGCATAGAATTTAATCAGTTCAGAAAACATTCTGCTAGTGCCTGTTGCTGTAGAACAGAATTAATTACCTGCTTGGTGTGCAGGCAAGAACCCCCAAATGTTTGGTGACAGAATATTCTGTGTTTCCGTAATTATGAGAGAGGAGAGGAGAGGAGAGGAGAGGAGAGGAGAGGAGAGGAGAGGAGATGAAATGTGTCTGTGAGAGACAGAGACAGAGACAGAGACAGAAAGAATGAGAGACAGAAGAAGAGGGGGATGAGGAGCAGGAGGAGGAAAGGAAGAAGAGGAGCAAGGAGAGAAGAAAATTACATCTATAAAGAGTCACAATGTCTTCCTATTATATTTGCCTAAAGATTCATAAATAAAGCAGCAACCCACTCGATAAGGTGCACATTGTTTGGTGAAGGTGCTCCAGGCTAGTATTACTCTATACTAATACTATAGGGAAAGAAAAGGTCATGGTCCCTCCCAGTGAAACAGCCCAACGGACACAGATGTCGAGCTCGCATGGCTCTCTAAACTCAGTGTTTAGACTTAAAAGCTCTCCATTCATTTAATAATTCAAACAATTAAGAGTTGAAATTTTTTAAAAAATGAGATATGTTAATAAACTGTTCAACAAGTGAAACTACTTATATCTAGTTCTATTTTAAGTAAGACTATGGCAAAAAGAATCTGAGTAGTTGGATATCCACAGGAAACTCAGAAAATGAATGAATGGCTTTGATGTAAAACACAGCAGCTGCCTTGCAAATTGCTGTAAGGAAAATGCACCTCATAGCCTCACCTATGGTTAATGGAGAACTCTAAAAGAAAATAAATCCATTCCTTCTAAAGCATGTGCCCTGAGATGGCTTTTATAAAGGGGACTCATGATGGTATACTAGAAACTAAAGCGTGCTCTATGGTTGAGTATTGTCAATGGTGTGTTAGCAAGATAAATATTTTATAAAATTCCTTTACAAAAATTACATCAGGATTACTTTACTTGTTGAGCTTATAATTTGGGATAAAAATTTATCATTACTAGCAACCTTCAAATGATACTGATAGCTGATTACTTACTGCTTCATTATGTGCCAAAGATATTTGTGAGCTTCCAAGTTCTCAACAGGGAGAAGAATTCAGCCTGGTTTGTTTCAATCTCCATTTAGTACATGAGAGACTTTTTAGAAAGTAAAACATGATAGGGAAGGAAATAAATGAACCTCTGATTCCCCTAGTAAGTATTACATTTTTAGTAGTTTCTTTCATGGACTGTTGAAAACTTGTCCATTCTATAAATCCTTATAATTCTAAATTCACTATTTTAAAGAACTTGGAGGCTGGGGATTTAGCTCAGTGGGATAAGAGCCTGCCTGGCAAATGTGAGGTTGTGAGTTCAATGCCTAGTACAAAGCAAAACAAAACAAAACAACCCCACCTATTTACTGATCTTGCAGAATGAAGATGTATAAGGTTTATACTTATTGTCCTAAATATTACAATGTTAGGGAGATGTTTATTTTATTGAGCCAGTATTGCTGAGCTCTGAAACCTTTACTTCTAGAGAAGGGGACTCAGAAAGCCAGGAGACATACTCATATGTCTGGCAAAGTAGATTGCATTGTTCAGTCCAACAAGAAGAAGAGTTAAACTCTCCTGTATGTTATGATCTACCCAGAAATCATGGCACAAGGTGATCGCTCCTTTGAGTATCATAGTGTAGCCCCTTTAGTGGTACTTAACAAAGGATGTCAACATAAAAATTGCACTCTTAAATGGTAGAACTCTTTGAATTCTCAAGTAAAATCATTTCTTTGGATATCAACTAGCCATGATGTTTCCATGTCAGTATTTAAAGTCAGATATTTCACAGAACCAAAACATCTCCTCTCCACTATCCCAATACCACACGCGCACACATACTTACTTCTTGCTCTCCGATGGCCAAACTTGTCAAGGTTAGAAACATCCCTTAATTGTGCTGTCTGTCATCTTAAAAAAAAGAGTAAAGTCTACACAGATTATCTCAGGTATGGGAAGCCAACTAAATTTACACATAAATAATTTTAAAAAGTCATTCAACTATTTATTTGCAAAAACTGGAAAACAAGAAATCTATTTCAAGGTTATTTTCTGTCCTTGGTCATCTGAAAAGCTTCATCAACTCCTGAAGCTAAGAAAGATAAAAAGCAATTCAATCTAGCATATCTTTTTCAGGACCCCCTACTTTAGAGCCTAATTGTACTTTAACTATAGTTTTCCAAAGTTATTTTGGCCCTTTTAATATCCACTCAACTAGGGTTCTGCAGAGCATAATCTGTTAAGTGCTTGACTGCAAGGTGTATTATTTGGTATTTGCATTTTTAAAAATATGTAAAGTAGAAAAATGAGAGCAGGTAACTAAAATTTCACATGCCTCATTTCCTCCATCTCCTAAATTGAATTAATAAGGTGTGTGATATTTCTTTCTGTCTTGTGACCTTGTAGAGTTTTAAGTAGAAATGACCTATAACTAATTTTTATAAATTGTATATTTAGTTATTACTTCAAGCAGGCAAATTAAATTATATATATATATATATATATATATATATATATATATATATATAGCATTTGTAATTCTTTCTTTAATCATTAAATCCTGAATGTTTTTTCAGGTGGCTTTCTATCAGCATGATTTTGCCAAGGAAGCTGAGGCAGCACCTACCTACCTGCTTAATTCATACTCCTAGTTATTAAAAAAAGAATCAATAAAAGATATCAGATTATTTTCTAAGGATATTAGTGAAGACCAAGATTCAGCATAATTTAAAGTAAGAGATGTGATTGTTGTAGGTTGGCATAACTGATGCCATCTTGAGCCCTGCGTTTAACTAGTGCCCTGTATGTGACCCAGGAAAATAAAAAATTACTCAGGGTGTAAGTCCCATGAGAAAAGCAGAATGAGCTGTACTCACAGGAGAAAAAAAATAACCTGCTCAACAAAAGAAGCAGGATACAGGTGTTAACCAAGAATTAATGTAGGATTCTAGCTAAATTGTTTCCAATAGGATATCTTTTGTGAGTCTCTCTTTTAAAGACTCTGTAACTTTCCAGTTTGGTGCCACTTGTACCCTGAAACAGGGGGGTCTGGATACAGTGGTCCTGAGCTCAGTTAATTAAATTCCAAATTTATCAGTTTGGCTGCTTAGATTCCTATAATGTTGTTCACGAACCCACCGCAGTGAGCAAAATATACAGTGAATGTTTACATTTTTTAAAGTTACAATAAAAGGCACAGTATCATTCATAACACTTAAAATACCTCCCCTCGCTTCAATCATACTTACCCTGCTATTCTTGGTATGCTCTGAAACAGTTTGGGACATTTTTTTTAAATACCTGAAAGCTGCTGCTGAGCTTTATCCAACTGAAAAGCAGGTTTGCGGAAACATTTCAGTCTTCCGCATCCACCTTTTCCACCAAATCTGGCACCATGTAATTTCTGACTCTCCCTCAAAGTCAAAATGATCGTGATAGGTAAATAAATGTTTTGAATCAGTTCAGCACATAAAGGCAGCCACAAAGCACGACTGAAGATATTCACGAAGGTGGACTTCCGGACTGCTTTAGGAAGTGCTGAGAATGGTGAGTGTCATGACTTAGACCAAGAATGGTCCCCCAAAGTCTCACATCCTCATTGACAAGGCTTGTGGAAGGTGATTGGATATTGGGAGCTATAGATATCAGTGGACTGTCCCATGGATGGGTTCAGAGCTAAGTATCTCGTTGGAGAGGGAGCCAGGTTGGAAGAGGGAATGTCATTGGGTGCATGACTTGGAAGACTATATCCCCACCCTAACTCCGACCTTCTGTGTCTACTTCCTGTAGGCCAGGATGCAAGCAGCTTTCCTCCACGTAGGCCCTTACAATATTCCTTTTGCCTCATAATCTGATTTTGAGGGTTTTTTATATTTTGCTTTTAAGGGCTAGAACATAAAGAGATTTTCAAAAACTATTTGTTTTATCTGATATATCTCTACTTAGTTTCCCATAGAGAACCAAAAATAATTTTTAAAAGAACAACCAAAAAATTTGGAGAGAATGAACTCTGAAGGGGACATTTTTATGAGTTAGAACAAAGGTGTTGCAGTTTTGTTGTTGGGTTCGATCTTGGGAGGGTTCCACCATGATGATCTAATGTATGCATTCAGTTTATAACAAATTCTATTCTCTACATTCAATTTTCCAGACTGAAAGTAACTCTCTCAGCTCAACATTTGATAATTACAGAAATAATTTTCAACAATGGCATCACATTAATCCCTGGCAAGAACGGCACCAACTAGGACAATTTGGAAATAGAAACTTGCATGTAATCCCGTGTCTTTGTTGTACCTCCATAAACTATTATGTAATACTGATGTTCATAATGATGTCTGTTTCAAGTCTTCTTGTCTATAAAATGTAGGGAATGATACAACCCCATAAAGATCCTTATATACAAATAATATATTTCACATAATGAAACTAACATAGTACATTGCAGTGCAGGCTTCATCATACTCATTAACTACCCAGCCTCATTAAAACATCTTTCTGTGTAACCCCACATGAGTCATCACATCATTCCACAACATTTGGATTTTAAGCAAGACACACTGAATACAGTTTCTCCATAATTTACTTTCTCCTGAAAATATGAAACATTAGGGATCGATTTTACTATATTTTTCTTGAAATATACTATGATCTTTATGAGTCTTCTTAGTTGAAATAGTATGATGTCAAGATGGCAAAATATTTGCTGTGTGGCAAAAAAGAGTATTTTTTATGTTTATGAGATGCTATGATAAACATTCCATTTTTTTCTCTTCTTTGATGTTCAGGAATTAGATCATTCAGTTGATAATGTGTTAAAATCTGTATTTTGTAATTTATAAGCAGTGTACTCCAATCTATGAGAAAACCACTTTTATGCTCAGGTAAAGCTTTAAAAGGTGAAAGTGATAGAGCCCAGCAATTTATCCAATTTGATAAATTTCCATTCTCTGAAAACATGTGATTATAGATAAGACCTTTGCTTCCCATTTTCTTACAAATCACTTTCATTTTACCTCAAAATTGAAGCTTCACATCACAGAATTCTGTCTTGCTTTTAAAAAAAATTCTCTTTTTGAGATTCTGTAACTTTGTATCTCCAATTCCCCTGATTTTCTTTTCTATGGACTCATGTAAACTTTTTTTTTTTTTTTTTTTGTACCAGGGATCAAACTCTCGACCTTGTACTTACAAGGCAGGCTCTTGTGCCTCTGAGCTAAACCGCCAGCATAAACTTAACTGTATCATAGCAGCGTTATAAGTGTCAGAGTGAAGCAGTGCGATGGACCCGGAGGACTATTTTTCCTGCAGTGTTTACTTACCAATTTTTAGGAGTTAACTGTGGCATAACGATGATTTCTTTTTTCCTCATCCTTCTGTCTCTGCTTAAGCAACTAGTGGGAAAACAACCTGACCAGCATTGGTTATCCCATTTAGGTATTTGCTAACTTAATGGTTTGAAACTTTATTTTGGTTTGAGAAAAGACCATAGTTTCTCTAAAAAGTTATTTTAAAAAAAAGTAGTGACTCGACCTATTACCAAAAGGATTGAATTCAAATCTTGGCCTGAAGGCAGTAGGGCTAGATGGTGACGCAGGCAGTGAAGTGAGTAAATCCAGGCAAATAGAACTATGGTGAGAAAGAAAGACCATGGAGGATTGATAGTGGGTTATTGTGCAAATGCTTCTTTCAGACAATGTTTTTATCCCATAATTAAAGAAATAGATACAAATTGATAAGAATGATTCAAGTTCTCCCTAGAATGGAGTTTAGGGTACTTATAGTAGTTTAGTATTTAGGCAGTGTGGCATCATTTCTTGTTTCCATGAATGACTCATTACTTGCAGTATTTAACTTGTACAATTCTTAAAGCAGTGTTTGTGAGTAAAATAATTATTTTCTTGTATTAGGTTTTTCTATTCAATTATTTTATACTTTTTCTAAGCTATATTTGAGAAAGAATTAATAGTGAGATATTAAAATTGTTGATTCCTATCCCAGAATTTGATTTGCTTTCAATTTTTCTGTTACTGTTTTTCTTGGTTGTAGGCTTTTGTGTTGTATAAACTGGTTCATATGTCCAAGGGGGAGGTGACATAGGTCATTTTATGTGTATAAAAAAACATAATAAATGTCTTAGAGATAGCACACAAATCGTGTATTCTACAGAACAAAATGTTTTGAACAATAGAGACAAAAATATTGACTATTATGTCTTAGGCCCTCTTACTTAATTTTAGTCTCTATTTTCTTTTACTTTTTGGTAAAAAACCTGAAATGCTTACAACTGTTCAGCATTTAAGACAGTTACAATGAACAGCTTTTATTTTCTGCAGGGGACCTGACCAAGATCCCAACTGCCTGTGTGAGGGGTATGGTGAAGGATGAAGAAAAAGCAGAAGCAAGTTTAGTAGTGCATAGAAGGGGATCTGGAAGAACAACGCCTCAGAATGAGCAAAGACGAAGACCTCTTCCACTGGCCCAAGTTAATTTTTCCCAGTGAGGAGCACAGGGGCAGGGCAGAGTTCTCCTCCTAGAACAGCATCCAAATTGTGGCTGAAGGGCGAGTTTAACAACACAAAAGGGACAGGTTAAGGTCCCTTCCCACACGGGTACTAGAGCTTACCCTGTGAAGTCCTTATATGCTCTGTGGCCACCACAGCCCCGCTGATCCTCCAGATCTCTGTGGTGGTCAGAGAAAGTGGGTTTCTGTCCCAAACCTTCCCACAATGCAGAGGAACTGTGGACCTCGGACAGACTCGATTTTTAACTTATAACTTGTGTTTCCCAGTAGTTTTCCAGTGTCTCCAAGCTACTGTTCTGTTACTGCCCACAATTTGACATTTTCCTAATGCAATGCAGAGAGATAACAATAAGTATGATTAGTCTGCTTCTGGAATAAAAATTTTTATCTTAAGCAGTAGGAGAGACCTTTGAACACTCATGTGTCTTTCATTCATTAATTTTCTGTTTATTCCCCAACACCGATATTATTGAACATGTTAGAACACATGTTTGAACTTACTTATTTTGGGGCCATGGTCATGTTTGGTGAGAGTCCTGTTTTGTACTTACTCCCACAGATTTGCCATTACATTCTTCTGGAGTAAGTTCTATGCAGCCTTTTCTGTACTTCGAAGTTTACAAAGGGCTCAGGTCTTACCCTACATAAATACATTTCTTTACAGAAGATCTGAGCTTGGCAAGTAGAAATAAGGTTATTAATATCTTCTTTTTTTTAATTTTTAAAATTTTTGTTAGCACATGTCTGTAGGATGTCAATAATTACATTCATCATGGGGAATTGCTGCATATGCATAACACATTTGAATTCATTTTACTTCTTTTTCCTCTCACTTCCCACGTTTTTCTCGCCATCTCTTGATCATACAATTTGTTAAAGGGACAATTCATAAGAGGTCACATGGTTTGGATGTTGCTACCCTGACTTACTGCCATGGAGCATTAAATGGTGTTTTCAGTGAATATTTACGATCCCTGATTTTCAGGATTCCTCTTTCAGTATCTAGAAAAAGTATTTCATCTTAACAAAACTGTTATCTCTTCTATTTCAGTCTTGAAAATTCACAGCTTATGCATTAATCTTGGACTAATTAGATAGATTTTTTTTCCAGCATGGAAATTTTTGTTTCATAGTTGGAATAGAAGTTCACTTAATTATCCTTTTATGAAATTTTTATCATTCACAAGAAAGCATACTGTCTTGTTTCCACTGAGTTATTCAAGGACCCCAACAGGCATGCTTCCAATCTAATGTGCCCCCCCCAAATTAAATACACCTCTATTTAATGACTTGATATATACTGTTATAAAATGTAAATGAATGTATATTCCCTGGGCATATCTCCCTAATGACATGAAAAAATGTTGAGAGCAAAGACCATGGGAGGTGCCTTTCTATATTTTTCTGCAACGTTACATGCATGACAAGCCTTTATCACATTATTACCAAAACGAGTATAAAGAAAAGCTTATTTTTACTTTAAATCTCCAAATTGGATTTTCAGTTGTCAACTAAACTATACTTCCTACTGGAAAACATTACATTTTCTTTTATTTTTCAGAAAACAATTAACATTAACAATATCAAATCCCAAAGGGCAAGAAAAACATATTTAAGCCTCACTACATGTGGCTTGAAACAAGATTTTCTAACTAGGGAGACTAATCAAGCACACAGACTGTTCTAAATGTATTTTTTATTAAACAGGGACTGCTGTAAGGCCAACTGCTTTGCACCTGTGTCTTTAGACTCATTAATTAACCAGTTGCTGTGCAAAATTTATTCTGAAAAATTAGTTGACTCAAGATAACCCAAAAATGGCTTATAATTTTGGACTAGATCTTGTCTTCTTAATACATGTGTATATTGTAAAGTGGAGTAGAGCTCTGAGGTTAATGTTTTGTGAAGCAGAGTGGAAGACTGTGACAGAGAATGTGTGCTGATGAGGCTGTCCACCTCATCTACAAAGACTATAACTTCTTGATTGAACTAAGTAGTTTGTTCAGTTAAATTTCTCACATTGTTTTGCTTACCTGCCTAACTATGAGTTCATTTAAAATGTGGAACTGACAGGAAACTATGAAATTGAATAAATAACTCTAAAGAAAAATACCAACTTTGACTGAGTTTGCTTTTATATTCCTTTTTCTGCTATATTTTGGTCTTTATTCGTGTACCTTTTTTCATCATAAATCTAGAGCTGGATCTGCTCGTGAACGTTCCTTTTCACATAGAGGTGTACATAGGACAACAAAGTTTTGCATCAAACTTGATCAGCAGACAGCATCCATCAGTCCTCTGTGCCTTACCTTCTGCAATAACAGGAAAATAAGATCACAGTTCACCCGTGTGTACTGACAGGACTGAGGAATTTGCTCAAGTAGTCAATTTGACTATGTATATGTCTCCAGAATTACAGTATCTTCTTTTTTCCCCATCTCTCATTTTATTATAAACTACAGTGTTTCTTGGTATTGGGACCACACTCTGTTGTAGTTTAGATATAATATAAACCTTCAAAAGTCTCATGTATTTAGAGGTAGGAATTTTGAAAGGTCCCCGGATATTGGGGTGATTTACTCATTGGTAGATTAATCCAATTATGAGTTCATAACTCAAAATGCTGTAGGGAAGCAAGGGTTAGTAGGAAAATTTGAACCACTGAAGGTATGATTTAGAAGAATGTATTAATATTCCTGGGACTTTCCCTCTCTGCTTTCTGGCTGCTACCAATTGAGAAGCTTCTCTTTATCAGGTGCTGCTGTCTCTCATTTCTGGCTTGAAGCCAGTGAACAGTGAACAGAATTTTTTGGAATTGTGACAGTGAACTGTGAATTGAATTTTTTGAACTGTGAACCTAATAAATTTCTTCTTCTTTGAGTTGTATGTATTGGGTATTTTGTTCCAGTGATGAGACAGTAAATGATTAAAAAAATTATTACTGGAGAAATGAGGTTGTTACTGTTTCTGTACATTACCATGTAGTTTAGAATCCTTTGGAAATGGTTTGTGGGAAGAATTGAGATAGGTTTGGAGATATGGGTAAGAGAAGACCTAGAATGCTGTAAGCATATGCTGATGGTAAGTCTGGTTGGACCAGAAGGACCAAAAGTACCAGAATGCTAATGGAAATGCAGACCAAGTTCAAAAGGTTTCAGTTGACAAAAAGGCATATGTGTGATACTCCAGTAAATTTTTCTATTTTTGCATTTTCCCATGTTTTGAGACTTTGTGTGAGACACAGATTAAAAGTAGTAGCCTAATGAATTTGGATAATTTCAAGGCATTGCAACATTCAGACTTGCATGGGTACTCCATGCTGCTTTCAAATTATTTATAATGAGATTTGGAGGCAAAAGCAAAGCAAAGATATTTTTTAAACTTCAATTTTTATCTCAAAGAAGCCACATACAAAGTTGGGCCACAGGAAGAATGGTTGCTGAAAAGATTGTCACCATTAAAATGAAACCAGATGGTTTGTACAAAGACAAGACAAAAGATCCACTGAGGACATTTAAGGATTCAGCAACTCCACCAATGTCTGTCTGAAGGATATATAAATGTGAGAATTTCATTTGAAAGGAGAGCCCCTGTGCCTCCTGCTTGAAGACAGCCACTTAGGGAATTGGTTCTCCTGGATTCCTTTCACATGCTCACCCACCTAGGCACTCAGAGGCCACTATGGCCATCGTTTAAGGGGGCATGGCTAGTGCTCTTATTGGCGGAATCTGGGTTTCTCCCACATGATAATAGTTTTACAGATGTGCAGAATGCAAGGGTTGTTGGGCTGTGGAGGCTTCAACCTAGATTTCAGAGGAAGGCCTGAGAGGCCAGGTAGAAAACTCTTCAAAGGGCAAAGAATAAAGCTTTGGTATATGTGCTGCCAAAGTGATCACAACATAAAGCTTTGGAAATGAAGCCCAAAGTGCAGTAGAGACCCACTGAAGATGGGGATGCCATAAATATCTTTTGTAGAAGGGTGTGGGCCTTGAGTGGTGTCAGCTCTGGAAAGAGGTCTTGAGGGCTACAATCAACAAGGCCTTGGGGATAGGGCTGCACACACTCCTTGAAACTTGTATCATGTAGCCTGTGCCCTAGACAGCAGATATGGAGCTACAGGAGTCATTGTTTGCCTGGATGGGTTTACTCTTGCTCTTTCCATCTCCATTTTCCCTCCTTTTAGGAAAGAATTATTTACCTTGTGGCATTGTAACTTGGATTTATATAACTTGGTTATGATTTAAGGAAATGTGTTCGGGTATCAAGTTGACAAAGAGCTTGATTGGCTTGGAAATCAGGACTTAGTAAAGCACGCTCTTAGTGTGTTTATGGATGAGTCATAAAGGCATGACTTTGGGATCCAGTCTGCTTCCTGACTTCTTCCTTTTTGTTGATGTTCCCCTACTCTGCTTCACAGCCACCTTGAATCAAGCAGTTTTGCTTGACCTTGGCATTTGTCATACTGTTCCTTACTTGGAGTCAGCTTACCATTGACTGAATCCCTGAAACTGTGAGACGAATTTAATTTGTTCTCCATTTAAACTGCGATCGCCAGACTCATATAATGTATACTCTAAAGCAAAGGTTTTTGTCTTAGAAATGGTAACTCAGACACTGATAGCATTTATTGTGCTCCTATTTTCACCCATGTGTGTATGTATGTGTGTTCAGAAGAAGTCAGGAAATCAGAGACTAAATCTGACTCTTCCTTGTACAGCCAATTCCTGAAGTCTTCCTGTGAAATAACCTAAGAATTATATCCTGGAAGTTATTGCTGGCATGTGCAGATGGAACTTATGAAAATGGAGTTTGCTAATGCTGTACAATGATACCTCAGCTCACAAACTTAATTCACTCCACACTTCTGGGGAAGATGGCTGCATTCCTGTTTGTCACCCAAAGTGAAGTTTGCGTGGGGAAGCCAATTTTGCTGAATGCTTTGGTTTGCAAACCTACTTGTTCACAAACAGAAACGATTGACAACTGAGATACCACTGTAACTTGAAATAGGTAACAAGAAACTTGCATATTATTTATCCAAGAGAATAAATATATCAGAAACTCTCAAAATCATCATAGTCTCTTTTCTTGGATGAAAACAGACTTCATAATTTCTAATATTATGCCACTTAAAATCTTACCATTTAAGAGAATCAAAAATAAAGCTGTAACAGAACATATATATATGCAGTACCAGATGGCATCCACTTTTTTTCATTCTTTGTCCTAACACTGGCATTTCTCTTTTCTAGACACAAAGGTGTGAATAACTATTACCATGTGTTATCTGCTTGAGAAAATTATGAGCTGTGTAACACACATTAACCTATTCACAGGGAATAGAGAGATCCTTATGCTGGGTGTTTTGCACTTATTATCCCATTTATCTGGAAATGTGCAAACCAATTCCATATGTAAGATTTCCCTAGTAATAGAAAATATTGCACAGATTTATCCATTCAATTCTAATAAAATTCCTTTTTAAGATTGGGAAATGCTATTTTGGAATGTTCAAGAATAACAAAGGCATTTGAGATGATAAGTAGAAAACATTTAAGATAGTGAAAGAGTTAAAAACCTTAACAAGTGAGTGTTTTAGAAGGAATTGATAACTTTTTCTCAACACTTTTCTAAATGGAGTTAGCAAACCTAAGACTAATGTGCTTAGATTATAATATTTCATTCATATGAAGAATTTATGATAATTTGCTCCTAGTTATTACTCATCTAAATCATCTATAAAAATATATTGTAGATCATTATCATTATCACTAAATCCTGGTCACATATATAACTAATGCATAAATGACTATTTTGCTAATGCACAGAGATACACACACACACACACACACACACACACACACACACACATATAATTTCATTTTCAGTCTTAAGATTTTTATAAAGTGTTTTATGGTTCAATTTCAATGGCAGCACTTCTACATTTAAAGAGAGATAATGTTCCTTTTGACTTCAATTCTTCAATTGGACTCTAACAGGAAATATTTAAACTCCATTAAGGCCAACAGGGTTCTTCATGATCTTACCTTTGTTATCCAGCACACCCATGTACTGGTATATTGTAATGCTGAATCATTTGTAGGTGATGAAACACAGCTGAGACCACTCATGCATCTTTATACTCTTCCTTGAGCCTAAAATTAGTTCTCCCTGTCCACTTGAGGAATTTCTTCCTATCTCTCAAAACCCAAATCAAATATCTCTTGTCCTTGGAAGCTTTTATTGATATCTGTTAAAAAAAAACCCAAAACTGAAGGTCATCAGTGCTGGTATTATACAATAGGTACATTTCAACCACTATTTAGTGTGCAATGATTTTAAAATTTGATAAATCTGTTTTCCTGAAGCATGGTCACTGCTTTTAGATCTTACTATCTCCAGTATTTTGATATTGTATCAGTCATACATAAGTGTTGTATGTATGACTGATATTGTATCAGTCATACATAAGTCACATAAGTGTTGTTAGTTTGTTTTTATCTTTTGAGGCAGTGTCTTGCTGGCCTTGAACTCATTTTGTAGCCCAGGCTGGTTTTGAATTTGCCGTTATCTTCCTGCCTCAGTCTTCCAAGTGCTGGGATTACAGGCCTGTGCCACCATGCCCAGCTCATATAAATGTTCTATGATTGAACTAAACAAATGCATAATACACAGATGAATAAATGTCTGGTGAATGGATAAGCAGATGGATGGATACATAGATGGAAGCTTTAAATATGTAAATGATTCTAAGAAGACAGTTTTGTAGGAAGTGAGATTGCTGCATTTGCCACCAAGAATAGATGGACCCATGATATAGTTAAAAATTCTAAATGTGATCATATTGCAAAAATCACAAATTTCAATATTATGAAGAAGAGAAAAAACAGAGACAAAAATATTTTCACATGTGCTTTGACCCAATACTAAAATTTGTCATCCTAGACAAGTAAACCACTGAGCACTTACATTTTAATTTTAAATTATTATTTAAATACATCTCTGCAACAAAATTATTTCCAGAACAGAATCCTAAAATCCATTAAATAACAGGGCTCTTTTCTTGAAATTAGCAATAAATCCTCATATGCAATGAATAATATTTGTAGAAAGAGTATTCCTTTCAAATAATGGTTATCTATGCTATAATCAAGGGTTTCTTTCTTTTTTTTCTTTCTTTTGCTCCATGAAGTTTTTCTGTCTCAAAATACATTCGGTTTGTTTGAGGTTTTTTTTTTGCCTCTTTGGAAGAATATTAATGCACCTTTTCCCTGTGATTCTTAATTAATTTGCTTTGGAAGTCTTTTAAACATTCTAGCCATTTGCAATAATTAAACACAGAAAACTGATGTGAAGGTCATTCTCTAACATCTGGAAATGGAATCAGAGATCCCCATTAATTAACATAACAGAGATGCATCAGAATCTACACTGCAAGCAGGTATTTGTCAGTGGTGTGGGAAATTCAGAAGCAAAAGGGATGTATAATACATATCTGTGTTGAAAATTTCTAGATATGTTTTACATAATAATAACTTAGCATGCTTTGTCACATTATTTTGTTTACTTTATTTAACTTTGGGAAAAAAATCTTAGCTGAATCTCATGTACTGTGCTGAAAATACAAGTTTTGACTACAAACTTGTAATTCTCTCAGGTGAATTGTTTGAATATTTAGTAGGAATAGTTCCCTTCTGCTTGTGCAACTCCCTCTAAAGTCCATTACTTTGGTACAGTCTTTCAGATATCAATATAAGTAATTTCCATCTCTGCTTTGGAATGACGATCGATAGTTTGTGATTTCTTCCACATAATTTAATCCATTAGATTTATCGGCAATGCCAATGCCAAACATCAACTCTTTAATGAAAATGAAGATTAATATTTGGCCAAGCAACCCCAAATCAACAAATGTCTGAAGCATTTGTGTTGCCTGCATTGAACATTGATTTCTTGCTCCTGAAAAACAATCTCTCGCAGTGGAGAACACTTGCCTCAGTCATATTCCTTTCCACGTGAGTAGGAGGAAAGTGCTATGAAACAGTCACTAGGGATCAGGCTCTCTTTGAATTTCCACTGTGTCTGCCTAGCAAAGGAATCTCACATCAGAGGCATCATTTACATTTCACATACACATAGCATTGCTCTCCCAAAATTAGATGAGAGCAGATTTTATTTTGTTTTAATATACTTTATTGTGGTGAAATTATATACATAGTAAAATTCAACATCTTCAGTGTATAATTACTATAACTTTGACAAATGTATATATAGCATAACAAATATAACCTAGAGACTATATTCTTCATCCCCAAATAGCCAATATTGTTCCTTTGCGATCAACTTCTCCCACTGCCCTTGGAGCCATCACGAATACTGATGTTTATGTCACTATCATTTCACTCCCTTTAGAATTTGATATAAATGGATTAATTCAGTATGTACTATTTGTGTCTGCCTTCCTGGACTTAGTATCACACCTTTGAGATTCACCAGTAAAGTTGCACATATCAGTATTTACTTTATTTCTGAGACGTATTCCTTTGTATGGATATATCACAAAATTTTTACCTATCTGCCAGTCAATGAAAATTGGCATTGCATTCACACTTTAGCTAACATAAAGAAAGCTGCTATAAATATTTTGCACAGGTCTTCATAAGTGTTTATGTCTCTTGGATAATTGCCTAGGTGTACAATATCTGCTCATATGTTAAATGGATATTTTGCTTTATGAAAACCACCCAACCTAGGGATCTTGCATTGTTTTTTGTTGTTTGTTTGCTTTTTGTTTGTTTGTTTCCTTAATCAATGTCTGGAGCAGATGTTCAGTTGCTCTACAGCTATGCCGAAACATGACTTTGTCTTTAATTTTAGACCTTCTAATGAATACATATGACTATCTAATTGCAGTCTTTACTTGCCTTCCACAAATGACTAATGATACTTTTCTGTTTGTAATGGGTTCAGGTGTCATTTGATAAATTCTTTGATAAAACATCTATTCAGATCTTTGACCATGACAAAAATCGGAAGTTTTACTATATTATTATTATTATTATTATTATTAGGCACTGGGAATCAAACTCAGGACCTTGTACTTGCCGGGCAGGTGCTGTGCAATTGTGCTATATCCCCAGCCCAGAAGATTTATTATTAAGTTGTGAGAGTTGTTAAGATTTCTGGAAATAAGTTCTTCATCAGATACATATCTTACACTTACTTTTCTCTTTTGTAGTTTGTGTGTGTCCTAGAAACATCTTTTGAGGAAGTAAAAATTTAATTTGTGAATTTTAATATATCATTTTTATACTTCATGTTTTATTTTCCTCTTTTTAAAAATGTTTTTCCAAACTCAAAATCCCTTTACTTATTCTGTGTTTTCTTAGAAGTGTTATCATTTTCAGAGTGACAGTTAGGTTTATGATCTATTTTTCATTTGGAGAAAGTTTTCTGTAAATTGCCAAAGCTGTGCTCAACTTTGCAATCTTCCTGCCTCAGTCTCCTGAGTAGCTGGGACTGCGGGAGTGTGTCACACACCTGGCTCCCTTTGATGCTTTGTGCCTTTCAAGAAACTTATCTCATCCAGATTGCTGAACTTTTGTTCACAGTATTCCTTCGTTGTCCTTTTAATCTTTGTGGTTTTGTGGCCATGTTTTCCCTTTTGTTTTTGATTCCAGTACTTTGCATCATCTCTCTTACTGAGCTATTTCAGGTTCCCTTGTTTTATGCTAACCTGTGTCTCTGTCACCTCTTCTGTTTTCCATGTGCTCCTCCTCTTGCAGGTAAGAGTGTTTCAAGAAATAGATCAAGTAATCCATAGGCCACATCCTAACCAGCACTTGTACTGAACTGTTATTCTCTGGTGCTACCAATTAGGGACAGGTACCAGACAATTAGGGAGAGTTTCTGTGCCCTAGGACCATCCTCCCCTTGAGATTATCCTGACTAACCAGCCCTAAATTTGCCCACTCCACTTTTCTTGTTGCTTCCCACTTAAAGCACAGTTGTAGCCCTTGCCCATCCCTCTGTCCCCTGCCTTCAGTGGTTCCCTGTATGCTGCGTCCTTCAGAGTAGCTATGTCTGCTCCTTTGAGACTCTGTAAAAAATGAACTTTTCCACTGCACTTGTCTATGGATAGATTCACCTTGCTATTCTTCATGTTTTGTAATACGATCTTGTGTTTCAACAGGTTTGAGGACTAGTTTTTTTTTTTTTCTAGTTTTTAAGGCAGGAGGTAAATAGAGTTTTCTTTTATGGCTGGGAGAAGGAAATGACACAATTTTATCATCATTTCAAAGTTAAAGAAAATGATGCCCAGAGAATTTTTCAGCGTGAAAGTCAAATAGCCTCTCATTGTTCATTTCTGAACTCAATATTCTTTTTTCATAGTTTTCATAACAAAGAAACTTAACCATAAGTTAGTTTGTATTCTTATCATATATGAATTTTCTGATTTTTGCTGTAAAATACTACATAGACTTGTGATTCAGGATAACACATATTTATTCACAGAGATTGAAATGCAGAAGCTGCAGTTAGTAGCTTGGACCCAAGTCAAGGTGTAGGCAGGACCTACCTACCACTTTCTCTACCCGAAGCTGCAGGAGAAAATTGGTCCCTCGCCTCGTTTAAGTTCTGGTGGCTGCTGCCGCTGCTTAGCTCATGACTCCTACACTAGTCTTGAGGTTTAGCATTTTAAAGTTTCTATTGGTGTTCTCAAGTCTTTTCCATTGGTCACATATCAAATTACTCTGTGCTTCTTTATTTAAAGGACACTCATAAGTAGGGTTCAAGCTGGGCATGATGGCGCATGTCTATAATCCCAGCATTTGGGAGGCTGAGGCTGGAGGATCCATGTGAGTTTGAAACTAACCTAGGTAACAAAGTGAGCTCAAGGCCATCCTGAACTGCATTGTGAGACTCTGTCTCAAAGAGAAAAAAAAAAAAAAAATATATATATATATATATATATATATATATATAAATTTAAAAATAATAAAATTATGGTTCACATTGAAGATTCAAAGTAATTTCCCAATTTTAAGTTTTTAAAATTGGGAACAAAAATATTTATGTTGTTATTGTATAAGATAATATTCACAGCTTCCAGGTAATATGACATGGATAATTTAAAGAAATCATTGTTTTACTCTGTCACATTTGTCTTATTTTAATGTTTTGCCCCTTCTTGTTTGTTTTTATCAACATTTCATTTCACCTCCATTCCCCATTACTTCAGAATTTAACTGGTTGCTACCCTGAATATGAGTAATAGCTTGTTGATAAATCTCTGGGGATTTGAGGAGAACACGATAATTCTGAATATATTGATGATTGCTCCATAAACAGGAATAAAATACAGTTCAAATCTCTTTAGCATCAGCTTTCTAAATTTCAAGTTTTCCGTTTTCTAACTTTTTTTCTCTTTGTTGGGGGAAGTCCAAGGGGGAAATTTATCTTCATTATTGTTCATTATAAAGAAAAGCATATATATTTCCTTCTTCAAATGTGGAAGACACTATTTAAAGGAAAAAGATTATCAACAAAAATATATCCAAACTCCAGAAAAGTTTTGTGAAATGTGAGTCCTTTATATAGTAAACAGTCTATAACCATATGGTGAAAAAGAAATGAACCAATGTGCAAATGATCAGAGGAAAATATTTCTTTTTATTGAGTAATAATGTCATCTCTCATTCATATTTGTAACTTGGGTAATTACATGACAAATATGTCCCTAAAGTGGTGATTCTAGAAAGCTATTACAAGAATTTTATGGTAAACTCATGATTACTTGAAACAATTCTCAGCATATTTACAAGTAGACTTATACTTTACATTTAATATGTGAGAGCATATAACATTTCTCAACATTCCACTTTCATTTAATACTCCAGCTATTTACTATACAGGAAACATAGAACATTGAGAACAACTCTAATCGTCTTCACCAAAAGTTCAGACTTAGTCATACAACTCATTATGCATTTTGACATTCACAGATTCCAGGAAGTAAAAAGAATGAACCCAGATATGACAGAACTAGTCAATCCATGCTAAAAATCACTCTGAGACAGAAATACTGTCCTTAAATTATTGCTGTCTGGAGATCATACCTGATCTTTAGATCCTGCACAGCCACTTACTGGACACTTGATCTCGAGTCAGTTGCATAATCTTTGGTTAGCTATATAATGCAAAGTTTTGCATAATTCAAAATACTGTCTCTAAAATAAATGAGGCTAGTGCCTTACCTGATGTAGGAGAACTAAAACTTGAGTATTTTTGTATCTTGGATTCCAGGGATACTGCATAGCACCTGAAAAAATAATAGAGAATCTATTTAGTAGTATAAAATAAAATAGGAAAAACCTGTGTTAAACAAAGTATTCCTAAATAATTATGCACATAGAAATTGTGACTTTCCTCTGAAACAAATCCAAAAAACCCAAAAAAACTACCATGGTCTCCAAATTTTTTCATCTTTGGCAGACAAATGAACAAGTCTTTGGTAAAAACAAAGCAAAACAAAAATCATTGATAACTAGAGGGAAGAAGGCAAAACCTGGGTTTTGGTGAGGAAGCAGAGTGAGGTCATTGGGGAAACAGATGCAGATATTACATTTAAAAGGAGTCCTCAGTGACACATAGGAATAAAAGCCAGAAAAAAAGATAGGAGAAAATAATTATAAATGGACAAACAGCAATGAGAGTTTGGTTAGGTCTAGTGTGTGACAGCTTTTTTCAGTGTGGTGTTCTGATTCTGCTAGGCTGGACTGGAAAAATAGGACTGATGCTGTGGATTAGTAACCTCAAAAACTTGTTCAACTAGGTTGTCTCTGAAGGATTAGAACTGATAGGGTTTTGGAGAGAACTAAAGTACAATTTTCTTTTCAAAGCTCAAGTGGCCACAGGAGTAAATGCTTGACAGGGCAACATTATAATAGAAGGTAATACTTCTGTTAAAAGAAGTTTCCTTCTTTATTTTTTTCCTATACAATCACCTTTACACCTTGAAATAGATAACCCCTTGTAGAGACATTTTGAGTGACAGGTTTTGTGGTGCTATTGTAGATGTGCGGGGGGAAATCTACTGCCAATTGAGGTAATGTTTGGCTAGCACATAATGGCCGTGCAGGTGAGCTAAGAGTGGGAGATCAATAAGATACCCTGTCACTTCAAAAAGTAGAACGCAGAGCATATTTATTTTCTTCACCACATGGATTTCAAGTTCAAGTGACTGCAGGATACGTTTAAAAAATCATAGAGCAGTAGCATGCATTGTATATGCATTCTAAAAGAGCAAAACTTACCAAGAAAATGAACAGTTTCCAAATTTAACAAACAGTTGGTTGTGAATGGGCTGCATTTTTAAAAATGAAAGTGTCAAAAATTTTAATACAGAATTATTGAAATAATATGCCATTTTTCATAATTTAAGAAAGAGACAAATTCCAGAGAAGCAATAAAAATTACCTGTTTGTGGACATGTATGTATTTGTATGTGTGTATGAATAAGTGCATTTTTTAGCTTCTTGTGCTTAGATGACTCCAACTACCCTGAAGTTTCCTTGCTCTTGTAAATTATTAAGTGAAGAAGTGTGAAAAAACATTATAACCATGCTAATTAATATATAAAGTGAGGAGCTGTTAAAACTTCTAAAATCTTATATTGAGGTTACTTATATTTTAATTGATTCAGTTGTAAACCATCAACATTTTGAAAGTCATTTGAGGGACTGCAACGCTAAGATAAAATCATGAATTTCTCATTCTTGCTGAGCCTCGGGGAGTGCTCAAGTTTATATAGACATTGCTTAAAATAAAACGTATGCTCTTACAGTCCATAGCACTTCTAGAGCACAGATAATTGTAAGATAAGGAGTTTCTAATAGAGAAGTCAGATAGAATTGAATCTTCAAAAATGAAAGTTGGGCATAGTGGTGCACACTGGTAATCTCTGTACTCAAGATGTTGAGGCACAAGATTGTATGAGTTCAAGGCCGGCTTGGACTACACAGTGAGATGCCGTCTTGAAATGGAAAAATTTTTCCTAAACAGTTCAACAAAACTTATACAATACTATTTGATGCATTAAATCTGAAAGTACTCACATGGATAAATGTGGTTTGTGAGACATATGGCAAGAAACTTACCCAAACTATTAAAATTTAAACATCTTGAGGGGAAATTAAAGATGGAGAAATACTGTTTAGCTTAAAAGACAACCGAGTAGAACTGTGACCCTTAACCGATCTTGGAACTAGGTTAAATCATGTTTCTGGACAATTAAATAAATTTGAATATAAGCAAAACATTAAATAATGCTATCAAACAATTGCTAATTTTTTAGTGTGATACTCAATCGGATCCTCCCAAAATGAGGGCCTGAGAGAGAAGGAAGTAGATTTTTTCCCATAAATGGAACTGTTGACAGTAGACACCTGGGATCTTTTTCTCTAGGAATGCTTTGAGGTCTTCATAGAATTTGCAGGAATAAAGGAAAGACAAGGAGCAGGGATAGTCACCTAAAGACAGGAGCATTCTGGTGATGTGATCTTGCTAGTGCTCCCAAGTTCATTTGCTCAGTTAAGTCTTGAAACAAGAAAAAGGTTCAGATACATGGAGCTTTCAATAAGCTACTACTTACTAGGGCAATAGCTGAAATAAAAACTGGGTTAGTAAATGTAATAATAAAATAATATCCTTGTTTTGTGACACAATGTGAAACACTGAAGAATGAAATGTCAAGTTGTCTGTCACTGACATCAAATGGGTGTTGTGTGTGTGTGCACGTGGGAGTGGGTATGTGGTGGGAGGGAGAGTTTAAAGTCACTGTGATAAAGTCCTTTGTACCATTCTTTGAACTTCAATGGCTGTTTAAATTTGTTCAATATCAAAAATTGGAGAAAAAAGGAAGGACAAGATTTTAGTAGAGAGACATTAACATACAAAATTATTACTGGTTTTAGAAAGTTTAAGAATGAAAAGGTGAAAACCTGGATGGTAAAACCAAAAACAAGAAAAAGAACATAAAGCTGGATGAATGAAGTATAAGGAATTTACTTTAATATTATAAAAGAACTGCAAATATATCCTGTAGTTGATTGTTGGAGACCACTAGGAAGCGGCTCTGAGCAGGATTTAAAATTAACTAATTGGCTTTCTATGTTTATCTGTGAGTCTGTCCTAGGCCTCGCCCCTTGCCTGGCAACGGGAGCTGATTCATAGTAAGTGAACCTCTATGAACCACTGGTCCAGGCTGAGGCCTGTAGTGGCCTGTGAGGCCAGAGACACCTCAAAGGGCAAGATAAGGCCACAGCTCTGGACCCTTGGCTCAAACATCAATTAAGTATATAGAGACTGCAGCTGCAGAAATTACTCCTACACTCTCACTCCTGCCATGTCTTCAAGGAGATAGGATTGGTCTCCTAAATTGACATGATTTATTACTTGGAGACATCCTTGATGTGACTCCCAAGATCCTGCTCATTTCCCATGCTTTCCTCAGTTTCCCTGCCCTTTGTTTGGAACCTAATAAAAATGGGTGGTCCAGAGAAGTCTTAGCCCTCAGAGTCTCGAACTCAGCTAGAAGGTTTTGACCTTGCTGGAGCCCTAAAATCATACCACTTGTCTCATCTTATTTAAGTTTTTGCCATACACTCGTTTGGGAGATTGGGACTCTACATCAGGACCTGATAACTTTTTTTAAGGTTGGTCAAGTGACGCAGTAAGTTGAGGGCAGCTCTGAGGTGTTTTCATGAGGGATAAAAGAACTGTTTCTCTCTGTCTCTGTCTCTGTCTCTGTCTCTGTCTTTCTCTGGCGCTCTCTCTCTCTGATACAAGGTTCATTTTTAGCACTGAGTCTAACCAAAGTTTACTGGAACAGTAAATGGATAATTAAGCCCTGAAATTAGCCTTAGCAACACTAGATATAAATTAAAAATTTAAAAAATACAAATAAAAAGTACATGTTGATAAGGAAATATTATGCATGAGGAATTGGTGGTTGTCTAATTGGATTTCAGAAAAGTAAAGGAAAGGGGTTTTATAATAGCTACAGTCACCCATGTTTTCATCTTTGTGTCCTCTAGTCCCACTGTATAATAGGTTATCAAAATTGAAAAATGAACAGAATATATGTTGCATAATAAGAAAGAGCTTTGCAGTGTGGACAATAATTGAATTGATGAGAAAAAGAGCAGTTTCTAGGGAGAGGAGAAAGTAAATGAGATTTTGAATTTTAGATTGTTTTTGAGGTGATGCCCATCTCACTCGCAGCTTTTAATTTTTATGGGTCTGGATATTAAATCAAGGGCCTTTACACCAGCATTTACACTGAGCTACATCTCAAATATTGTTTGTTGGTTTGTTGGGGGTTCTTTTTAGTTTTTCACTATTTATTTTTTTTTTAAGACATGTTCATACTAAATTGCTAAGTTGTCCTGGTGTGGCTCCTATATGCAATTCTTCTGCCTCAACCTTTGAAAGTGCTAGGATTATAGGAAAGCAGACCAGGTCTGGCTGGTACCCATTCTTCCAATTTCTTTTATGTTTGTTGTCTTCATACAGCTCTTTGAAATTTATAACTATGTGCAAAAATAGGAATCTAGTAACTGAACATTATTTTAAATGATCAAAAAAAAAATTCAATGGTGAGAAACCCAGTAATTTATTGGTAGCAACAGGCCAAATTCGAGATGCAAGATGGAAACCTTTGCACAGCAGATTCTCTGTATTGAAGAGAGTTCTTGAAAAGTAAAGGCCAAGAGAAAAGGGATAAAAGTAACAACAGAAGGAAAAGTACTCCTGCAGCAAGGAAGGAAAAGATGGATTTGTGGTTGGATTGTTTTTGATGAACTATGGTTGTACATAACAGGTGTATGGTATGCTCCATGTCATAAGCACATTTATCACCACATATATGAGGGTTTTTTTTTATTTATGGGACACACTTGGGGGATGGAAAACGAAAATGGCCAAGTAAAGCTTGGGAGAGTGGGACAAATTTTGAGTGCATTAACATACTCGTATCAGCGTTAATCTGAAAAATAGCATTTACTTAAAGCTAATAGGAATATCTCAAACACCACAAACAGATGGGTTTCTTCTTATTACAAACAGAAGTGACTTTTCTTAATCATGGCAACATAATGTTAGTAGAACTAGAGCAGTATACATGAAGAAATTGGGCACAAAAACACTCAGGCTCTCAGATATCCCTTACTCCAGAAAGTCCACAGACTTTAGCTTTTGTGCCATCAACAGCTTTCTTTGCTTAAGAGGTCACATGCCACAGCCTGCCATTTTCCCCTTGGAGAAGTGCTTAAGTGTATACAGTTTTGAGTCACTGTACATGTGTTTGAAACCTGCATCGTGTAGTTAGTAGTATTCAAATTTGTTTACCATTTTTAAATGGTGGTTTACTACTCCATTAGTTGGAGCCAATCGAAGTACAGATCAAACACTATTCCAGTTAGTACAATAGTTAAACCTATGTGAGAATGGCTATTAAAGCCATTTTACATAAAGAAACTTAAGAGTTATTTTTATAAATGCTACAAATTTGGAGTGAGCAAAGCTGAAATAAGAAAGTAGACCTACCTCATTTCAAATTTTATTTTTTAAATTAAATCATATTGCATTGTCTTTTGAATAAAGTGTATATTAATAATAAGGGGATTGATTACTTAGGAAGAGAATGAAATGAAAGAAATATGAAGGATAGCAAGGCATTCAGTACCTATTTTAAAAGCTACAATTGGGAAGCTCAGGTGATGCAGCGCAAATATTTCTGTCCCATTTCTCTGGTCATAAGTATGCTGTCTAAAATAAGTTTCCCATGGAAAATAGGATTCAGTTTTCTGGAAAGTTACATATCCCAATATGTTTAAATGCACAGATATTTATCTCATCTGAGGATTCTTATAAATTAGAAACATTAAATTCATCCACTCTGATATATTGTAAAATAATAACTTGGAACCAAAAAGCCTTTGGTGAAGCTCTAAAAGTCAGGAAGTGCCTTTTGAGCCATGAATGAACTTTTTCTCTCTAACTCTTGGAAAGTATTATCCCATTCTGTAGATGACCACGTTATGGGCAAAATTGAAAAGGAAATTTTTTCAATGTCACAAGAATTGAACCTTGATCAGATTTCTTTGAGATCTGAAATCCAACCTGGTTTACTATAAGGACACATCTAAGAAAGTCCAGGTTTGCAAGGAAGCTTTGCATTCTCTTTGCTGAAACACTGGTGATGGCACAAAAAAAGGACTTGAGACATAGTCTGTTTTGTAATAATTAGCAAATATTCCAACAAAAACTAAATTCTGGTGTACTACTGTCTTTTTGGGTCACCGACTTTCAGACTTGGACACTGGAGAGGACCAAGGCAATGCACTGTTTGTTGACTTACTTGTGATACTTTGATGCCAGTTGATCCACGTAAATATGCAATTACTGACTGAGATATTGGTATAAGGGAATGAAACTCCCAACTTACCTCCTACATGAGTTTGTGTTCTCTAAAATGAAAGAATGAATTTTAGGAACAATGGAGGTAAAGAATAGAATATATTTATTGAGAGAAAGAAAGTTTCTGTCAGAGAGAGACAGAGGGGTCCTGAATGGGTTGTCAAGGACTCTGTCTTTTCCAGGGACTTTTGTAGAGTAAAATCATGGGGTGAGATGGGTTCAAGGTGGGAAAAACTGGGAACTCAAAAGGCAGATGGGGATAAGGTGGGATATAACTATAGTTAGCCAATATGATTCGTAGTTCAGGTAAAATTGATTAAATTGGGGACAAATGGGGAAGCAAGTCACATAGAAAGCAGGCATTCTTTAAGAGCAGTGACTCTTCCCTAGGAGGTTGGGATGGACTCAGGGTGATGGGGAAGTATTTAGAATATCAGCACTAAGGATATGGGTGCATTTGTTTGATCCTTTGTCTTTTGGCCTGGCCCACAGCAGGAGGTATCTATCTCCCCTACAGCTGCAAGGTATCTGGGTCTCTGCACTAGCTGGTTTGAGGACCTAGCCCAGTCTCACTGCCTATGTTTCTAACTAACTCAGCTGCCTGTAACAATATGATCATGGTGAAGAGTCAGGTCTGAGAGCCTTTATGTTCGTTAAATGATCCTTACTTCCTTCCCTTGCATCTTTTCATAGATTTATCTCTTTTGCTGTGGTCTTTCTCTGCCATCTATCTGGTTATCTCTTGGTACAGTAATTGTTCAAGTTATTGTTTTAGATTCTTCTGATTATAATGATAGCTCTGAGTGCAAATATATCTATTGTAGAAAAGTAAATTTATCAGTCTCGGACAATTTCAAACCCCTGTTTTCCATGGATTACCACATTACATTCATATAAACTATCTTTTAAAAAATTGCTATTTTTTATATTTTGTAAACTTGGTGTCATTTCTTCAGAGGAAACTTGAATGGGATACTTGCCATGCTCTTGTTTCTAAGCACTCTCTGCTACATCCATAAGTCTTCTTAACTAACCTCCAAGTAATTTTAATGACAGTAGATCATACTTGACCATAGTAAGCAGTTGGTTCCTTCTTGAGTGAGATACAACTTCATTTGAAGTATGCTGGAAATTACCTTTTTATAATTTACAGCCATAATCCTAATTTAAAATTACAAGCATCAGAGCAATAGGCTTACTTTTCCCACCAGCTAACAGCTTTGAAGGGCTACTCCGTTGTCTTGGAACAGTTGGAAAATCTTTACCTTTCTTTGTAAGAGATCATTCTTGAAGCCAACCCAACTATGTGCCTTACTGAATCAACTTCAGTTAATGTTTCTGCTAACATACTCCTTCCCTTCCTTTCTTCTTTATTTTCTTTCTTCCTTTGTCTTTCCGTTTTTACCCTTCTCTTTTAATGTCCTTTTATTTCCCATCTCAAAATAGGAGTATATAGTTCCTTAAGATAAATACTAACTTGCTGGATTGATTTCTACTTGGCGTGCCATATACAGTTTCTAGTGCGAGACCATTTTGTATGCTTATTCTTTTGCTTATGATCATAATCACCCCGTGTTTGTGATATCAGCCAGAATTCATTCTTGTTTTATTATCCCTGTAAGGAAGGACTCATGCTAAGGTGCTAATAATGTATTTGCCTCCATGACCTAAGGTTGATTAAAGCAGGGGAATTTGTACAGCTTAATGGTTTTCACCATTATCACCTGAAGAATTGTTAAAAAACCAGATTGTTATGCCATGTTTCCACAATTTCTTAGAATTCTTTAGGAGTGAGGTGAGGCCTTTTCATTTCCAACAAGTCTGAATGTGTTGATCCACTGATATAGCTAGAAGCTTTCCAGTCTTAAGTAAATAATTGCATTCTAGGAGGTAAGTCAAGGGCCTCAGTTTAAGCTTGCAGATCATTTGCCAAATCTGACGAAGAAATGAAAAGGCAGCAACAAGAGGTGAATGTAAGAGGTCAGAGGTCTGGCAAACTCAAGGAAACTCAAATGTAGCAGGAGCAGAAGCTGGGTACAATGGGTCAGGGAAGTAAATGTTTAGGACTCACATTATTAGAGCTGACTCAGTGAAAATTAGAAATAAACTACTTTTCTAAGAATGCAATTAAATTAGCTAACAAGCATACAGTACAGCTAAGCAGGACAAATTAAAATTTCAAAAAATATCCATGATAGAAACAACAGTAAAAGCCCAGAGCAAGGAATGAACTTGGTGGCACTGATGTTGACCCTGCGTGCCTGGGAGGGTCACGGGCAGATTCAAGCCCAGCACGCACAAGGGCATCTCCCCTGCTGTGCTCTTTCCTAGGGTACACAAAGACACGTGTGGCATCGTTTCTCTGTGGAGCTTGGCAGCCGCCCCAGTTGCTGCAAAGTAAGTATTCATGAGCTTCTCTGCATCTCAGCGGCAGAGGCAAGTGGCAGAGTTCACATGGAGTGTGTTGGCCTCACTTTTATAACTCCCGCAGAAAAGCCATCACAGCCTGCTCTGTTCTGTGACAGAAACCATTATCTTCGTGTCTCTCTCACGCTGCCTGTGTCAGCAAGGGTTCTTTGGGCCGTGTCTCTTTCTTTAGTTTCTTGGAGGTGCTGAAAAATGAGAGAAAACAGGTTCGACTGCTGCTTCCAGAGTAGTAGGAGGAGGATTGCCTTCCAATTTATTTCCCGGGGTCTGCCTTCCAGAAAGATTGTTAAACCTCTTGGTGTCCATTTTCAGGAGCTTATTCAGTGTGCGAAGTCGCAGTGCCCAAAATGCAGAAGAAATTGGCCATATAGTCAGAAAGACATCAGAGAACCTTAAGTGGCAGCAATTTTGAAAGCAACACAACATTCACAATGCCTAAAGTTTACATCAAATATTTCTCAAGTAACCTCTAAGCAGCTCGTATTTTCCTTCCCTCCTGCTAAAAGTAAGAAATGGAAGAAAGGCATTGTACTGTGGAGTTGGATAGTGTCAGTAAAACAAAGGCAACAATAGGACAGTTTACTAACACCAGCCTTACATATGAATGTGTAGCATTTCGGAAATTCCTGGAATGGGGAAAGCTGTTACAGGGACACTGGCCTCCTGAATAGCTTCCAGTGACTTCCATTGTTCTCATATTCTGAACTTTTCTCTGCTTAGGGATAGAATTTCCCACCCTATTGTCACGTCTCTTCTTCACATACCAGATGACAGCATCTGGGGTGAGAGATGCCTGCGGGAAAAATTAATAGTAGACACATATGATTGATCCTGCAATGGTGCCATTTTATAGGAAGGGTGGAGTACAATATCTGAGTCCGTGAAAAGCTTTCTTTGTTCTGTGTCTTTGCTTGGAAAGTATTATCTGAATTATGACACTTTCTCAAGTTTCCCACAGCTGTTCCACACTGTAACTGCGAATATTAAATTAACTGCTGATTTTTCTCTAGTATTACCTTTGTAAAACTAAGAAAAAATGTCACCAGGCAAAAAAGCTTTGAAGAATCACTAGTATGTCTAAAGCACTGTGATATCTTAGGAAAAATAAACTGCAGCAGGACAGTGACATGGTTTAAGAAGCTTTAAACTCAGAATCACTTGACATCTTTAATTTTGAATTAACATGATTAATAAAAGACCGATTATTCAGTTCTGAGCCAAAGGGAGCCTTCTAAAATCACCAGTAACATTGGAATCAACTGTGAAAAATGCTTACAATTTGGTAAAGTTTCAGCATTCATGCTTAACTACTTCTGCAAGCTGGGTGTGGTATTGCTCACCTGTAATCCCAGCCCTGGGGAAACTCAAGCAGGAGGCTTATCATAAATTTGAGACCAGCCAGGGCTACATAGTGAGTTCAAGGTCAGCCGGAACTATGTAGTGAGAATCCATTTTAAGCAAAACAGAACAAAACAAAATACCATAGCAACACCAAAAACCTGCTTCTTCAGAAGTTTAATTGCCCAGCATAACTACAAATTTGGGAAATTCTATAATCAAATTTCAGTTTCCACACACACAGAATTAAGGACAGTATTATATTTAACAATTTTATAATAAAAGAAACAACCAAAAAAGAAGAGGCACATGGGACAGTGTATTAGTGGGGGCTACCGTAACACAGTACTGTATATGGGGATACTCAAAGAAAAAACATCTGTTTTTCACAATTTTAAAGACTAGGAAGTCTAAGATGGAGATCTTCTAGAAGGCTTACTACTGATTTGCAAACAGCCAATTTCTACTGTAGTAGAAAAAGCAAGCCTAGTCTCCAACCTCTTCTGATAACGGCATGATTCCTGTTTATATCCCAGAGGCCCAATTCCAAATACCATCACATTGGGTTACAGTTTCAAGAAATAAATTTTAGGGACACAAATACTGAGTTGTTATATTCAACTCATGACCTCCCCAAATGTCTGTCCTTTCTCACACAAAACACACTGATTCCACTATCATAGCCTCCAAAGTCTTAGCTCTTTTAGACATCTGCTCCAAAGAGTAAAATCTAAAATTTTAATCTGAGTATCATTGCAATCAGATATTGATGAGACTTAACATGTAAATTATCCTAAACCATATTCCTTTGCCCAACTATGAATCTGTGAATCCATGTATGTATTTCCAAATTCAGTGGGAGACTATGCACAGGATATACATTTCTATTCCAAAAGGGAGAAACAGAGAAGAAATATGGGAGATGAGTGCTAAGCAAGACCAATATTCAATGGACAGACTCCTTGAGTTAGGTTTGAAAATCAGCCTTTTCAGCTTCAGAGTTGGCCCCTCTGTGTTGCTGGGGTGGTAATGCCATCACCTGGATCCACTAGAGCATGGTCCCACCTCAATACTCCTGTTAGTAGAGGTTCTACCCATAGTGTCCTTCCAGGCAAGAGTGCAGCCCCACAATTGTGGATAGTCTTATATCACAATTTGGGGAGAGGTCAAGGATTCAAATGAAAACAAAATAATTACCTATCCCCTTTCCCAGATTTGGAGGAAACACTGCTGTTTTCAAAATCATCTTCCAGCTCATTCAAAAGTTATTACAGAAGTTTGTGGTTCTGTTCTTTAAAATCCAAGAAGTCCAGCAAACTCCCTGCTTTCCTTCTTATCTCTTTTTTGTTCAGTTCATATCATCTGTTATTGTATTATGACACTAAGATTGTTCTCTCTCAAAGAGCCCATGTACTAAAATCAAGATTAGTGATTTTTTTTATGTTTCTCTGATATAATAAAGGGAAATTTGTAATGATTCATCAGTTTGTTCTCTGTCTCCTTAGAAAGTCAAGTCTTTCCTTCTTAAGAATCTACAGCCTTTAATGGATAATAGTTATAGTGGAGGTTCAGGCAACATCAAACTCAGATATTATTCTATAGAAGCAGAGAGCAGTTCAAGAAATTAGTGATTGATCTAAATTCCCACAAGTGAAGATTATGTTGCAGTATAGAATCTGCAAACACTAAACTCATTGTATCTTAATTACAGAGAGAAATAGTACTGATCCTACTGACTGTCAGAGCAGTTTGTCCAGTATTTATTTGTTAAAGTCTCAGTCTCTGCTAAACTGAAAGGAGAAATATGAATGTTAGCAGGTACTGAAATGCCCTTTTCACACTGAACTGAGAGAGATTCAACCTCAAAGGAAATGTAAAAAAACAGAAAGTATAAAAGAAATGTATCATATCCACATAAATTATTTCATGTGATAAATAAAGCTCAAGTTGAAACAAACCTGATGGCACATCTCAAATTACATGTTTAGTTTTAAAAAATTCTTTGTAATCATATATTTTTGATGTCTCCTGTGATTACATAAAATATTTCCAAGGCATTGATTTAAGGGGAATATATATTGAATCAGAAATTCTTCCTGGAGGAAAACAAAGTGTACTTTTGTACAAATACATCATCTGGAGAAAATTCTTAGTGTAATATATTATTTCCCTGTTATTTAAATGGAGGCTTTAAAAATCCATATTGGAGTTCCATTAACCTTCCAATTAATATAGTAATTAACTCATTACCTTAATGGCACTATAATATCTATTAGCTATGATTGCATTTTAATTCTTCCAAAGTCAAAGCATAATGGTTTTGTGTATGCTCCCTAGAAGTAATTTTCTTACTATGGCCTTTTCCTCCTCCAGGTTATAAGTACAACACAGAGAGTCTTCGTGATTAATTAGCTAATACCATAGGATGGTTTCTTTGAGCTAGGTTACCTCTAATAATAAAGTGTAAGAGAATATGAAGGAAACACCCTCAAAGGGGTTTTCTCTTCAGTTGTATCTCTTTCTTGACCTGGGATGGAACTCCATACTTTCTCCCTCTTGAGGTCTCAGGTTCCTGGATAATGCTGCCATGCAATTGCAGTTTAATCAGTAATGTCATGAATTAAATATGATGGGTTAATAAGTTCCTGATAGCTTTCTGGAAACACCTCTAGCCTGCTTTTCTGATGTCCTAAGCATGCCTATTTGCTTATTTCACTGATTTTTTAATTCAACCCTGGGTTTTGGATAAAACAAACAAACAAAGAAAAAAACCCTCAGTGTTAGTTCTGCACATTTTAACATGGTAAGAGCCTCCATATAGCTTTTGAGGGACAAGGCTAGTTATTATGAGGTCCACTCTACTGTCTGCCAAGAAATGGTAGAAGGGGGCTGCTCCATGGAGAAGCACAGGCTTAGCATGTTTAAAACTCTAGGTTCAAGCCCCAACAAAAAGCAGAAAGGAAAGAAAGAGGGAAGGAAAGAAGGGGAAGGAAAGGAAGAAAGAACTAAGAAATGCAAAATTGATGCATTCATTTTTGACAAATTATTTATTGACTAAGTTTAAATGTATGATACTGAATAGTTAATTTGGATCAGTTCTCTTTTCTCACAGTACTTCTACAACTTAGATACAATTATGCATTTCATTTTTACAGACGAGGCTTGAAAAGGAACACTTTTTTTAGAGCTCCTTGGCTATAAACAACTAGACAAATATTGAGCTTTAGATTTCTATGTATCAAAAATTATGTACTATCAAGTTCACAATGAAAATTCAGACAAATGTAAATTCAAAATCTACATTTATTTCTTTTTCAAAATGAACCTTCCTTTCTTGTCTCCAACACACACACATATATACACTAATGTGTGCAAATATATGTACAAACATGCAAACACACCCAAAATAGCATGCAATATTTTAAAGATCCATAGCCACAGGACAATTTCTCTGTGTTATTAAGATAGTGATAATAGCTGTAGAAAAATAGATTTATTGTTGTACAATTGAATCATAAATATACATATGGTCCAGAGGGAATTAGGTTTGAAAGGAATTGTTAACAAACTTCTTTGTTTTCTATTAAATTTGGAGACAAACTTCTCTAAAATTAGATAGTTGGTAATAAATTTGCAGATTCTTTACTTTTGTCCTGATTGATACCATGGTTGTAAAACTAGGACAAGTCTTAGGTAACGGAATTAGCTGTGTACCTACCACTGAATTATCTTTACACTTGGTCATAATAACAGGCTACATTGCTGAACACTTAAGTTTAACCTGTGAGGTTAAAATGATTGTTGAAAGGTATCAGTATAGATTTTTATAAAACTAATCAAGCATGCCTTGATTCATCCAAATTTCTCTTCTTCTGAACATAACTGATTCCACATTTATGTCTTTGTGAGGCAAACTGCAGGGAAATATGACTACTGTGCCTTCAGTCTGTATCTTCTAAATTAGCTCTGGTATGCCTCACTCTTAAATTTCAACGAGCAGGAAACTAAGACCTCTACACATTGCAGCATATTTTTGACCAATTTGAATAGCAAATGCCAACAGACTGTGGGTAGATGTAATGACTTTATCCAGAGGTGCA
Organism: Dolichotis patagonum; assembly: GCA_004027295.1. Lineage (NCBI taxonomy): Eukaryota > Metazoa > Chordata > Mammalia > Rodentia > Caviidae > Dolichotis > Dolichotis patagonum. Next base: position 204,522 of record PVJX010000486.1, on the reverse strand, counting down.
ATGGCATCTTTTTTTGTTTTAACTGAAATCATTCCCATACCCGTAAGTATGGGTAGTTCTGACTATATTGCAGTTGTATCTTGAAATTGCATTGGAGACATGACTTCTACATGTAGATATGACAATGCTAAAAAAAAGAACTACTGGAAGAAATCAGAACAGAAGTGATAAACAACTTACCTAAAAAAATAGTTTCAATACATAAAAAATAGATCTAATATATTTAAGTGTATTAAACTCTAAAATTTATGCCATACCTCCTGGAGACTTCAGAAAAGTTACCAAGCACTTCTGTGGATGAGTTTTCTCAGTTCTACATTGTGAAGTACATAGGGCACTGTGGAGTCCACCTGCAGTTTGCTTTATATACCAGTTCTTTAAAGACAGTAGTTGATATTTGAAACAACAGAATAGTGTTTTATAGTTTTTGGATAAACTAGATAAAGGCTAGAATCTCCCAGGCTGGAGCGGGCCACACAATACCAATCAGTGAATATGTTTGAGTTGGCATTATTTATTCCAATTCACATAAGCTAAGACCCACTTTTATACACATTGGTCTGTTTCTTCTAAAACAGCTTTTTAATCCTTTGATCTTTTCCTAAATGGCACATCTTCAAGGTTTTTCTTTTCTGCTTAATCAGGTCTGTACCCTTATATGAGTGAACATTTCTGGTGACTCAAACAAGATATCTCAGTGTCGGTTAAACACAATTATAGTCTCATAGTACTTTAGTGTAGATGTTTTAATGAAGTGAAACTGTTTCACCTGTGCATTAAGTGTCAAAGAAATGGCTGTTGGCTAACCTTAGGTTAATGAAGCGATTCCATGTTATCACCTACGCTCTGACAAAGCAGACATACCGGGAAATGATGAACAGGTAGTAAAATAGTCTCGAATGCCATTGATGAGTTCGTTTGAATGAGTGTCTTCTTTAAATCTAATTTCCCACTAAGCAGACGAGCATAATGTTATATCTCAATGGTTTGCAGAGATAAGTTTTTACTGGGAACAATAGTGTTAGAACATGTTTTGGAAGCTTTTCTTTAGGAAACTTTAGTTTACTTTTAGGAACGCTTTCTAGGTACATAAGGCTTTTTGATCATCTGTTGAAAGGTCATTAGGTAGAAAAATTTAAGACATCATGAAGTAGTTAAGTCAACACAAAAATTTCTGTACCCTTCAATTAAAATATAAGCCAATTCTTCTATAAATGGTTAAAGTCAGTATTTGTCACTGACCTCTGAATATTTTGGTGAACTAATAGCGATTTCCATCATAGCACACTTCACACATGCAAAGTCTAAATGATGTTTGAGACACAGTACAGGTATATCATGAAAGCTGTCATCTGTCATGTAAAATTACCTCTTCATGAGAGGAAAAAGTACTCAAATGCAATGATTCCTCTATGAGCTCTCTCTTCTTCCATATGAAGCAGTATGAAATAAAAAATAAAATGTCTGCTTTTTGTCAGTTTGACTTATGTGGATGTGAGTATATGTTTGTGTGTATGTGTTTGTGTGTATAACAAAAAGTTTGAGAATATATTGAGTCTAAACTTAAGACCAAAACCAAACCTCTCTTCTCTGTAACCTTTTGCCAATCTCTCTTAACTTAGGGCAGTCAAACGTCTTTGTTTCTTCTGTATAACACCCAGACTTGCTGTCTAAAATGTAAAGTGATTTTCTTCTAGGAATGTTAAATGAAGGTATCTGTCAGCTGTTAGCACTCATTGAGGATTGACTAGATTGGAAAAAAAAAAATCTTTGCTCCAATTCATGTCTCTTTTTAGATGCAGCAAAACTGCTCAACCTTTATATCAAACCAGTCTTTACTCCAACTGTGTAGAACTCCCAGCCCACCTTCAAACTGGGCTTTATCTAGCTTGGGGTGCATTGCAGGTCAGCTGACTGTTCTGATCCTGCTTCTATTCACTTCCTTCTGCAGTGCTGACTCCCCAAACTCTCCTGTATGACTCTCCTGTGTGCTGATGTCCACTCTGTAGGACTTTTCCAAGTGACCCAACCTACCCTTATGCTCTTACAGAGCTGTTATGTGCACTTGTTTCTGCTTGATCAGGTATGTGTGTCTGCTTAATCAGATGAGGTCTGCTTACATACGTCAACATTTTCAGTGTCTCAAACAAGATTTAAAACAATTATGAGACAGCAGGTAAGTGTATGCTCTGCAATAAAGTAAACCTCCTTGTCTTGTGCATTCCACTACAATTTTATAATGGGTTTAGCTTTCCTCTATGCTAGCCTGTATAATTTTCCTGAAGTCTTATGAGGTGTGCATTATTTTCCTTATAAGCTAAATGAAGCATAAGGAGGTTATATGCTTCTACATGGCAGAATTAAAACCTAAAGAAATATTATTTTGTGCATGAAGGAAGAACTGTCATCCCACAATATTTGGCCTTATGTATATCCATTATTCACATTAGGGAAAAGACTGCCATTTTCTATCTTTTTACACCTACCTGCTCAGCTCAGTAGATTTTTAATGAGATTTGAGAACTTGGAAAAGTCATTAGCCTTGATCTATTGAAAAATCCTGCCATTACAAATAAGGAAACAAAATTTCAGAAAGATTAAATGACTCACTCAAGGACTCACAACCCACTTTCCAGTCCAGGGGAAGAAGGGAAATGTAATAAAAAATTACAAGTCAAATACAAACTATATTTTTGGGTGCAGCTTTGTCAGACTTGGCAACTGATGCTATAGTTATTCAAACTAAGGTATGTTAAAAACAGAGATTGAAAAAAAGGAAAAAGAATGGGAAAAATAGCAAATAAAAGAAGAGGAAAATAATACACTTACTTATGTAATGTATATGTGTTTAAAACTCCATCTAATCAATCCCTCTACAGGAGAAAAGAGAATCTTAACTCTGGATGATCATATGCTTCACAGAATCGTCATAGATCAAATGTTTATCTCTGTCCACTGATGAGGTCCATCCTATGAAGAAGTGTCTTCTCAGAGCGTAAGATATGAATGTCATGATCCCCACTGATGGACTGAAGACACCGGAATCTAATTTGCAGGAGAGTTCTTACTTCCTCACTAAGCACACATCACCATTAAATGCTCACTGTCCAGATTTCTCATCAGGCTGTTAGGGCTTTTCTGTCTGTGTGATATTCTCAATGTTGGAAAGGGTTGCCAATAGAGACACTTTCATTTCTACAGTATTAGTTGTGGCCAAAAGTAGACATGTACTTTCTTCCACAATTAAAACAATGATCAATGAGATGGATTCTAGGGAATATGAAAGTTGTTCCCACTAGATTTTTCTCAGTTAAGCACAAGCCTCATCCTACTCTCCATTCCAGGGGAAGATGGGAAAAGTGATCAAAAATAACATGTCAAATATGAAGTATATTTTTGGGTGCAGCTTTGCCAGTCATGATAAAAGTTGGTTATTCATTACAAAGGCTTAGTTTATAAATATTGCTAATTTCTCTGTAGTATTTTTTATTGACATATTCTTATCCTGCGTGCCTAGTCTTTGAAACATGCCTGTGCACTCAGTAGAATGACTGCAACCAGAATTAGTGTTTGAATTGTACTATGAAAACTGAAAAATAATTTATTCCAAAATATTACTGTAGGATTAAGGAGAAGTTATAACTGCTCTCACTGTTATCTGTCAGCCAAGAATGAGTCTCCCTAAAGAGTGGTCATACGGTGGACATGTGGTTCTTTGTGTTTTACTCATCAGTTCAAAGCTTGGTAACTGAGAACCCAGACAATTCCTAAATACACAATAATGTTCTTTCAAAAATAGCAGCAGTATACAAAAACAAAGGTGCACCTGCACTACTTTGAATGAATTAAAGTTTATTTATGGCTCATCTACTAAATGTTAGTTGAGCAGATTAAGTTTGTTTATTTTTAATCGGTGACGAGGATAGAACTCACAACCACCCACTTGCAAGGCAGGCGCTTATGCTGCTGAGCTAATCCCCAGCCCCTAGATCAAGTGTTTTATAAAGCATAGAATTTGTAAATGTATTTTCCTATATGCAAACATTTATTATGATACTGCAATATAACAGACATTGTGACAGACTAGGTATTCACAAATGCTGAGACAGACTCTTACTCCCTTTAGAAAGTTGTCGATATACTTGTATATTAATCCACTTATTTTTAAATAATTTGAGTAGCTACTGATACACTATCTCAGTGAGCAGCACAAAGTATTTACATGAAAGAAATTTACATTCTAATGAAGGGGTCATAAATAGACTAAAAATAAATATATGAAGGATGTCTTGAACATAGTAATTACAGTATTTATTTTTAATAATCATAATTGATAATAACTAAGAAGTATATATAAAAATGTGAACATTAAAGTAACTTAGTATTATGAATGTTATGATAGGAGCAATAGAGGTCTCTGAGAGTATACAAAAGAAAGCGATATTGCAAAGAGGAAAACCTGAGTTGTATCACAAGCACGAACCAATAAAAGTAAAAATTGACAATAGATAAGTTAAAGCTACTAAGTGCGAAAGAGAACATGGTTGAAGCAAGAGTAGCTTGATAAGATCATTCTGGTCACCTGTTCAGGAAGCTCTCACTGCCTTGGCTTCACTTTCCCCCTTTTGCGCGTCTCTGGAATATCTTCGAGTAAGTAAAACTATGGCCAAATGAACCAGGTGAGCCTCACTGCGGAATAATATGAAGTTATGATAAGTAACCTTACTTTAATTTTGTGAAAACAAATGTCAAAAAATACTGTTCAGAAGTATGAATGTATTTAATCAATGTTTGTCATCCCACTTTCCTTAATTACTTCATTCCAATTCTCTTCAAAGATCCTAGACCAGTTTTTCCATTATCATTCTCAACTAAGCTTTGAAATCATAATCTACTGAGAAAATAGAAAGAAACTGACATCCTGTGTACCTTTGTTGACTTCTCTTCTGTTTCTTTGAATGGAAGATCTGTATCAAAAGTTTTATCAAAAACTCATCATTCATCATAGTCTGAATCAATCTTCTCCTCAAGAATCTCAGATTCTTTTTCTTGGAGGAGGGTATAAATAAAGGCCTAGATGCCAACCGCATTTTAAGACACTTTCTTGTAGTTTAATCTAGGTCCTTACAACTGAAAGAGAAAGATGTATGTGTGCATAGTAAATCATATAGACAAATACCTGTAAGTAATTTATATGTGTCTGTTATGCTTTAGATCTGATCCACAAATTCTTATGCACGTAGGGGCCGGGGATATAGCCCAGCAATACAGCACTTGCTTCCTGGCCACCGTGAGCAAGTCAGCTTTTCCTATAGGCAGACTTTTTCACTACGCCCTACTTGCCTTGGATTCAGCCATCTATGAAGTGAGATCTGTAGAACTGTGAGCCAAAATAAATTTTTCTTCCTTTACACTGACAAGGTGGGGTACTGTGGTTCAGCAACTGGTGACTAAAACCATATGCATTTTCATATTCAGCTAAAAATGAATTCATGTGTTTTTCCAATGCTAATCAGTATCACATTTCCCTTGCTGATTCTTGAACCCCACTGTAGCAGTAGGAAAACTGTATTTACCATCCACCATCCATATCTTCAATTTTGTAAATCCAGTTTATAAGTATGCCGGTGTCAGAACTGGTAAGCTGCATCCCGGTGGAAAATAATTCTATCAACTAGGGTACGATACTTAAATAAACTTCATTTTCCCTTCAGTCTTAAGCATTCCACTCATTTCCAAGGTTAACACCTTTTATCCTCGAAGTAGTCAATGAAGTTGTTTTATGCCTTTGGGATCACATTCTGTACTGTTTCTTCAACCTTTAAATAATTTACACTGTAGTTCATTCTTTTTGCTGTAAAGTTGAGTGGTCTCCATAGAATCATGCTATATAAATGCACAGAAGTATATAAGAAGGACCCAAAATAGTGCACAGTATTTCACTTTTTAACCCCTTTCTTCTATCCTAATTAAGCTTTCACAGCCACTGATCTTTTAACTCCTTATTTGGTTCTGTCTTCCCCAGAATATCTTACAGTCTTTCCATACTGCCTTGTTTTGCATAGCAAATGGATTTCAGAATCATCTGTGACTTTTTGACTTGTGAATGATGTTTTTATTGCTGAATAATATTCCATTGTATGAATATACCAGCATAAATTTATTCATTAACTTACTGAAAATATCTTAATTGCTTCTAAGTAACTGCAATAATAAATAAAGGTGCTATATACATTGTGAGCAGGGGTTTATGGGGCACATGTTTTCAAACTGATTGGGTAAAAATTTAAGTTTGACTTTCAGCTGTGCCATAAAATGATTGTAACTTTTATAAGAAACTGACAGCTATCTTCCAAAATAACTATACACAGTAGCAATCAATGATAATTCTTACTGTTCCTCATCCTCTCAAATAATTGATATAATTAGTTTTTTTAACAAAAAAATCTAAACCTCACGCTTGCCAGGCAGGCGCTTATGCCACTGAACTAAATCCCTAGCCCATTAAATAGATTTTTATTTCTCTGTTGAATTGTCTTTGTTCTTCTAGTAAACATCAGTTGACTACATAATAGTGATTCTATTTCTCAGCTTCTGTTCCATTGATTCATATATCTTCCTTGCCAGTATCATAATGTCTTTATTATATAACCTTGTAGGTACGTTTTGAAATTGAACATATGAGTTCTTCAAGTTGTTTGTTTGTTTATTTGTATTCTGTGCTTTTTTACATCTGATACCTTTACATATAAACTGTCTTAGTCACTTTCTTTGTTATTGGGACAAAATGTCTAACATTCAGTTTAAGGGAGGAAAAGTTTATTTTGGGTTATAGTTTATAGATGTTTCAACCCATAGTCAACTGGGTCCAAGGCAGGACAGCATGGCATAGGGGCACTGTGGAGGAGACACTGCCCATGGCATGGTGGTGGGGAAGCAGAGTGAAGGAAAGTGCCATGCAGGGAGATAAAAATCTTTCAGGTGATGCCCATAGTGAGCTGCCACTTCGAACATGTTTATTTGTCACTTGTGTATCATCATTGGCATGGTATCTATACGACAAGTCAGTTTCTAGTGGTCCTGTCTATGACTGCTCGAGGCTTTGGGGGAACATTTATATATAAACCATAACATGAACTTCAGAATAGGTTTGTCACTATCTGCAATTGGGCTTTCTAGGATTCTGATCAGGATTGTTTTGAATCCTTTTGAAAGAACTGATATTTCAGGAATGTCATTGAATCCTTGATCACAAATACATTTCCTTTTATTTAGATACACTTTTTATTTCTCTATTTTTTTAGTTTTAAAATACTTATACTGTTTTAAAATATTTATAACTTGTTAGATTTATACTGAAGATTTCAATTTTGCCAAGCAATTTAATAATCTTATTTAGAATCCAAGTTAAAAGTTCTAATTATTAAATTTTGTTGTGAAAACAATTTATTTGCATATTCATCTTATATTTTGTGATATTAGTACCTACATTCACTAATTTAAAAGTTGTCTTTGTTGTTTTTGATGGATCTTTTTGTGATTTCTTTATAAGCAGTCAAGTCATTTGCTAAAGAGGTGGATTATTTCTTCTTTTTCAATTTACACACTTTTTGATTCTTTAAGTGTTCTCACTAATACTTGACTGCCTCCTTTCTTAGAAACTACCAAATTTCTCAACTCAGACTGTGATGAGAGGTGTGGTTATTTTTCTTTTAAGGTATACTTTATCACACTGGAGACACTCTCTATTCCTGGTTTGTCGAGAATTTTTATTGTTTTTGTCAAATGTGTTTTCTCCAACAGTTAATATCATTTTTCCCCTTTGGCTATAATGTGTTAGATTGTTGATTTTGAGTTTTTGAACTAATTTTACCTAGACGCAATAATTTCTGTTTAGCTTTGGTATATATAGATATTTTATAATAAATATTTGGCTTTAATTTCCCAATGCTGAGTCATTTTGTTGCTGTGTTCATGACAAATAGTAGATTTTTAATTTTTGCTTATAATGCATCAGTCTGGTTTTGGTGTTAGAGTGATTCTGGCCTCATAGGATGAGTTAAGCTGCATTTCCTCTGCTTCTGCTCACAGGAAGAACTCATAGAGAATTGACTCATTCCTTAAAGTTGTGATGAGATTCATTAATATTATTTCCACCATCTGGGCTTTATATTTCATTTCTTGCAGATCATTCAGTATTGATGGGTTGTGGGATTTTAAATACCAGCAACATATTACCAAATGGTATTTCATAAGTTCTCATAGGTAAAAGAAAATGAGGAAAGTTACACTGGAAGATCCCCTCCAAAGAAGGGATTACATAAGATTTATAGGGGGAAAAAATAGGAGCAACATACCATGGAGATATGGAAGAAAGGGAAGCAAAAGTCAGATACAATGTAGCGGTACCCGGTGATTTAACACTTTCTATAAAATGCTATGTTAAATTAAGTGAAGGAGAAATTAGTTGACAGTCTTAGCTCCAAATCCTTTTTTTTCCAGTGTTAACCAATCTCTGTGTCTCTTTTTCATTCTTGTTTATGAACACACAAACACATGCATACACACACACACACACACACACACACACCTGTATATAACACTCAATATGCAACATAAACAAATATTCTGCTTGATATTAAGAAATTATATTTTTTCTTTGAAAGACATGAAGTTTTAAAAAGATCTGTAGAGCTTCCTATAATGTTTCACATGTTCGTAGCCAATATTGACCTTATAATCCTCTTCATGAAAAATGTAAGCACAGCAAAGCTAGTATTTCCAAGCATCTGTTCAGGTCCTTTGGAAGAATCCCTGCAAAGATTTATGAAAAAACCAATTTTACAGTCATTCACTAGTAAATAACACTGTAGACTACCTGTAATATTTTTATGCATCTAGTGTTTTAGACAAGTTTTAATGTCTAACAGTATTGCTCATCAAAGCCCACAGCCTAAAAATTCCTGTGTGGTCTGTTCTAATACTTCTTTTGAAATAATTTATAGCTGTATCCTTTCTAAAATTTACTTTTATTAATAAAGTGAATGTCAGTTAATCATATATTCTTGTGTATTAATCCTTAATTATATTTTCAGTATGCCTTAACTCTGACTCCTAAATAACTTGAAGAGAAAATTTCCAAATGATCAGCAGTGCATGAAATCATTTTAAGTGTTTCATAGCAAGATATTATTTTGCACTATTTTTCTTCAGTAGCTAGTAGTTATTATATGTTTTTCATGTGCAAATAGATTTGCTGTGTGATAAGCAATTTAACTTCACCAAACTTTTGATTGAATGCTTATTATTAAAAATACAGAAGGTAAGCAATACTGGCAAAAGGAGAGAAAGGAGCCCTTCTGTATTATTGATGGAAATGTAAATTAATATAACCATTATAAAAGACATTGTGAATGTTCCCCTAAAAACTAAAAATAGAACTGCCATATGATCCTGCAATCTCACCTCTAAGTACATGTCCAAATTGTGTAATTATTTGACATATCTGCAATATTATTCACAATATCTTAGATATGTACACAATTTAAGATCCATATGTTAATGAATGGATAAAGAAAATTTATTCACAATCATGAAAACACATATTATACATGTTAATTGAAATGTTGGACACAGAAAGTTAAACATGTGTGATTGTACAGATCTGACAAATCTAAAAACATTACGCTCATAGAAGAAGGAAATGTTGATTTCAGGAACTAGAAATTTCCCAGGAACTGGGGAGGATAGAAAGCAGAAGATGGCAAGGTATTCATAAACAGGCATAAATTTTCAGTTGCACAGGAAGAATAAACTCTAAAAAATAAATTTAGGAAAAATTATGCATAATCAATCACATTGTAATTAATACATGAATAAAGTAGATGTAATTCAAAGAACCATGAAACCATAAATGATTTATTTTATCTATAGTTTTTAGAGATTGTTGCTTTATAATTTTTCTGAAGATCTAGATTTGATATATTTGAAGCCCATTTATGAGTCCTACATCAAAGTCACTTGGTGTATGCTGGTCATTCTAAAAATGTTGCCAGGAGAAGGCCAGGCTTACCATGTTACCAGCAGAGTTTAATAATGTGAAATAAGAAAGTGGGGAAAGAAATGTTTAACCTTTGAGTTGCAGTGACTAGGCCTGTGAATTAAAATGAGAAATGGAAAACCTATAAGGTAAAAAGCACATAAATTTAATTTTATATTAATTTTTTTTTTCTTTCATGAACAGAAGCTGTCTAAGAAATGCAGATACGAGAAAGCGATTTGACCTGTGGTAGTGTGGGGGTTAATATAGCATTCTAGCAAAAGACAATAAATTGGGCAGAAATGAAAACATGAAACAAAAGCAAAGCAGTTTGGACACCAAGAGTTGATAAATTGTAGGAGATTAAATATATAGGATAAGCTAATGAAAGACAGAGGTACTGTAGTTGGTAAGATTCTGTTTACTTAGCTTCATCCTGGTACTGGCTGCATTTCATCTCTACAGGTCAGTGTTGTTTTCTTATTTTGGAAAAGAGGTGTTTAAGGGGGAGGGGAGAGATAAATACCCTGGCAGGGAAATTGGTGACCTGTTTTTAGACAGATACACATACTAGAGATAATCTTTCCTGTGTCTGATTTCTCTGTTTTCAATTGCCTTCAGAACATGGTCTTTTGTTACAAAATACTAACAAAATAATCGGTCTAACAAAAGCCTATGTTTTGGAGTGGCATATTTTGATCTTCTTCTTGGTGTATAACCAATGTGTCCAAATTGCATCAGAGTCTAGGATTCCAGATTCAGTCTTGTTCTTATTTTATCAAGCTTTAATTTCTCTTCAGAATTGTTTCAAAAGTTAATTCCACTTATCAAAGTCTAAAGGCAGCTGATTTCAATACTTCTATGAATCTGCATCCCTTATACTGATAACTGTGGGACCATGGATGGTAGACTGTTGATTTAGACTTTCTGCATAGATTCCCCCTCATCCTGTCCTGTCGCCTCTTTGCCTGGTTCTTGTCATGAGGACTAAAATGTTATCAAAATATATCAACAAATGTTATCAAAATATATCAACAAAGCAAAGATCTTATGATGATGCTTTATTTTAAAAATTTAGGAAATTATCAATAAAGCATATTAAACCTCTCTTTGCACATACACCAAAATAGAATTAATAATGTTAAGTCATCAACTATAAGGGAATATATTTGAAAGTTCACATTTAATAGAATTCTTGTAAATTATTTGAAATAAATCAGAATAACAAATGAGTTCAGTTACCACTTTTGTGCCAAATTTTATTTTGTTTAAACTACTAAAAGAGTAAGTAAACTGAGAGCAATAGGAGTTACATTTATTTTAGTAATGTACGTATCTGTGTATTAAAAGCTTATCAGATTCTCCCTTGAGCCTTAATTTATTTGTGTAAAATTCAGATTATTGTCTAAGAAAAGATATTAAGAATTATAAGCATCTGAAAAATATGAAGAGAGGTTTTTTTCCCTCAGTTTCATCTCCTGAGTGGAAGTGATATAAAATTAAAATTTATTAAGCAAAGTTATTTGCCAGTGCAGTTAGCAATGTCTAATTAGAAATCTGAACGTGTTTAATTTATAAACCAAAATGTTCTTATAAACTGCTTCTCCAATGTTCTTTTTTCCAGTGACCATTCATCTTTAACTATTGGACCACAGTATATGTTTAATTTGAATTGGAGTATCACACATAAAATGAAAAGTTCAGTTGTTCTTGTAGAACAAAATTTTGCCGGAAGAACATAGCAGTTTTTGGTGCTATTCAAAGATCAAGAATGACTACTTGGAGTTGGCAGTCAATGATGTTTCTATATTAACTACAGTTGTAGGATTTTTTTAAAAAGTATGTTCTGTCAATTTTATTCTTTGTGGTATTCTACTAAGGCACTGAACCCATACTTGGGACTTAAAGCATAAATTGAATTTCTTTGGTTATTCACAGGACTATGCATGAGTGTGTTAAGAATTCCATTTAGCAATATTTCAGGAAATATGTCAACTGAGAGCACAGGCTGACTTGAGCCATGTTGCTTTGAAAACAATAAAACAGGCAGAAGTTCCAACTCTTTCCAGTAACCAGTGGAATGACTTCCTTTTTCTTTTCTTTTTTCTGAGTAGTGTATATACATTTCTGACTAGGCTGTTCTATTTGTTGAGTATAGAAATAAACTGATAAGGCATTTGATCAAAACTATGTTATACATAGGCATAGATATCACAGATACTGCAGGCTTTAGAGGTGGGAAAACTGTGGGAATTGACTGCATTTATGGGAACAAATCCTGTTCATATTCTGAGATAGGAGATCAGGGCTGTGGCAAAACTGCTCCAAAAAAGAGGATGCATTAAAAGTCATGAAACCTAGTTACATGCAGGGAATACAGAGTTTAGGATGACCCTGCAGTTCCAGTGCAGCATAGGGAGAACAACAGGAAAAATACTGCTTTCAAGTCTTCATTTACATCTGATACAAAACTAAGTGAATGTTTGATAGAATAGTTTAAATCTTTGCCAGGCCAAGTGAGATTTTCATAGGGACAACCATCCCAAATGCTATATTATATGACAGACTTGCCAATCTAGGAATTCCAGGTACAACAGCTCTCTGTCCTTACTCCTCGTGACTGGCGTCTATTCACTGGCCTGCTCCAAAGAGCTTACTTCTTTTCCTCTTCCCACAAATGTACATTGCTGCTCTGTTTTCTGTGTATCTTGGCCAGTTCCTTGCTCATGATACCAACAACTTGGAAATAATTACTCTAAGGCCAAAATTTGGTAACATTTCATTGGTATTGACATCTTTATGCTGATAAATTAGTATTATAAAGTTGAATTTACATCCAGTCTTTATGAAGGAATAAAGGAGGGGGAAAAGTAGAAATCTTTTTGTGGTTGTGAATCTTTTTCCTATTTTTCTGCAAATAGAGAGGACAAAGAGTACTCCTGCATTTTCTTTGTCTTGAACTCAACAGTCACATTTGGGGTATACTACTAATATCTGTTAGTTCATCAAAAAGAACATTCTATGCTTCTACTGTTTGATCACTTTTTTATGCCTATATCTTCTAATCTGAACAAGTACATTGAAGATAACAATAAACAATATATTAATCATTGTTAACATCTTATTACTTTGTTTTAAAATTCTATATCATTGTTTTTGTTTTTGTTTTTTTTTATAATTAAAAAATGCTAAAAAGTATTACCAATTTTATACTTTTCCAGACGGATATTTCCACGCACAAGTTTTATGGATCAATTTAAATGTTAAAACCTTTCTAATGAAAGAAAAGGAATTTAGAGATACTTGAACAGAATCTAATTTAAGAGTCTGAAGTCAATCAATAGAGTTAATCCAGGTATCATATTTCTTAGGATTACATTAACCTTCTGTTTTCTTTTGCTGTCCAAAAGCCCACTATCCAAATTCTTTTGTAGAGTAATTGGATTACAGAGTAACTTGCAAAGTAACTTAATTGACGTAATGCCTCTGATTTCTTTGTGAAACCAAAGGTTTAATTTGCTCCTTTTTTAGTTTAATTTCTGTTTGAACTTCTGAGGTACTGCTAGTCAATGGAGAAAAAGCAGAACACATGTTAAAATGTCATCAAAGCAGCATTCTATTTTAAAACAAAGACATATATTCTAATTCCAATGACAAGGATAAAGCACTCCAGGGCATGCTTTAATGGGCCATTAGTTTTCTTCTCTGGTGGTTGAAATTCTTTGGCCTATAGCCTTCTGCTCCCCTGAGTCTCTAGGCCTCTATTAGACCCATTAAAACTCCCTGGAATGCATCTTTTGACTAATGTGATTATTATAAAAGTGTCCAAGTTACACATTCATTCTCCTATTTGCAAAAGCATTCACATTTCACTTCCCTAAATGTTGACATGGGGGGGGCTCTTCAGAAAATATAGTCAGACAGCCATTTAGGTGGAAGAGAAATACTCAGGCCTATGTCAGTGGAGACAGGAGAAAGGAAGAGATAATGTCTGAGTTATCTAAGTGAGAGCAATTTTCATACATGCTGTATGGGTAACAGCTTGAGCAGTTTGGTCAGATCTTCCCAATCATAAATTGGTAGACTGCTCCCCGCTTAGATTTTTTGTTTTTTTGTTTTAGTAAATATTTCTTACTGTTATCAGGTTTTAGGTTGCTGGAATCTTCTTTTAGGGGTAAATTTCTTTCTGTCCCAATAAAGAATTGATCAAGACAAGCACAAAAGGCAGTGATACAAGAGAAAGAAATTCCCAACCCACAACAGAGGTTAAAGGCAGAATAAATTTCTTGAAAGAAAGAAAGCTTCTGTCTGAGAGACAGTAAGGGTTCTTAGTGAGTTGCCAAAGACTCTGCCTGTTCTAGGAATTTTACAGAGCAAAGTTACATGCTGAGGAGGGTCTAAGATGGGGAAAAATGGAAAATCTTAAGGTGGGCATGAGGTGGGACAGAACTATGGTCAATAAATAAGATTGTGAGTATAATTGCTCAAGGAAAATTGGTTACATCAGGATCAATGGGGAAGCAATTCACGTAGCACGTGGGCATGAATTCAGGATAGGACCTTTTCTTGTGGGGAGTTGGGTTAGTGGCTGCTTATGGTTTGTTCAAGGTTATTGATACCAATTTAGAATATCAATTCTTGATCAGTCCTTGATCCTTAGGAAGTATGGGAGTATATTTGTTTTAGTTTTTGTCTTGAGGCCTGGCCCACAGTGGGAGGTGTCTATCTCTCCCACAGTTGCAAGGCATTTGTCTTCTGCACTGGTTCCTTCAAAGGGCTCAGCCCTGTCTGACTGCCAGTGATATTTCTAGCTGCTTGTAACATTGGTGAGGTTTTACATTTACTAACGGTTGGAAAAGAAAAGAAACTGGCTCTTCACAGTGAATTCAAGTCAAGTAAAACTCTCTTATTTTTAGTTTGCTTATTTCTTTGTTTTTTATTTCTTTTTGTACAAAGCATCAAATTCGTGACCTCGTGACACTCTCTAGAGCCTAAGATTGGACACAGCACAGTGGCAAAGAGCACAATGACAGCTGACCTTTATGTCTCCCACTCTTTGGGCTGATGTTAGATCTCCTCTGTCCTATCAAAATCTGCTTGTGTCTTTCAGAGAAAAACTGAAAGTTGTAGTCTCTGGTACCAAATGCAGAACTTTGGGAACTGTTCTGAGCATGTGTTCTGGAAATTTGTAATTGACAGGTCACACCCTGTTCTCCAGGCAGAGTGTCACATCCTACTCTCCTGTATCCGCTTGCCTGTCTTTTATAGAGGACTGTGTGTGTGTGTGTGTGTGTGTGTGTGTCTATGCTTCTTTACTACTTTCATGCAAGCCCACATACTATTTTATATCATTAGTAAGAAAAATAGATCCCTATAATGAGAAAAAACTGACCAGCTTCCTGCATCAAAGACCAAAGAGTTCAGAATTATTGTTTTATTTTCCAGCAAATTTTCACTGGAGGGAGTCTTCTTCCCTATTAGAAATGGTTCTGGGGGAGATATCATTATGGCCTTATTTTACCTTTTAATGATAGAACTCCATGAAGCTCTGCGAGCTAATAAAGGCAAGTGTTTGCTGCTGTCTGGTGATCAGTGTTAGGTCACCCAAAATGGGACAGATACTATTACCAGCAATTAACTACCCAGGAATTTGAAGAAATAAAGAATGTCTTTTCAATTAGAATCAGTGAAATACAGTGTTACACTTGAGGTTTTAAATATACCCCAAAACTCAAGAGCCTTGGTTGCCAATTAATAAGCTTTGGGAAAGGAACCAACTCGCTAGTCATCCATTCTCTTCCTGCCCCCATGAGCGGGCCACTTTCCTTGGCTACAGCCTTTGGCCATGATGTTCCTGCCTGCCCACAGGCCTGAAAGCAAGGAATGCTATCAACCAAGGACTCACATGAAGTCATAAGTGAAAATAAATGTTGCCTTCTGTAAATTGATTTATAACAGGTGTTTAGCACAGAAATAAAAGTTAACACATAGTCTTTAGATTCTGAGGGACCATTTTTTTTTTCTCTTTGTTCTGTGTGTTAGCTCCATTTAAAACATTGTTTTTTCTATTTTTCTGTGTTGGGTTAGCAAGATGATAAATAGATTTGTGGGCCAATCAATAGATAGATAGTTTTGAGCAGAATTAGAGGAAGGGAGGGGGAAGAAGAGTGAAGACAGCAAAAAGAAAGCTCTAAATAAGTTTGTATGATCCACTGGACTCAACTCTCTGTGAAGGGAGACAAGCCTTTAAAGGATTTAGTTATATTAACTGGTAGATATCTTTTCTGCTTAAGTTAGGTGTTTTTTCCTGTTTTTGCATCAAGTAAATATCAGCTACTCTATTAAATTTAGGTTCATATCCACCCTATTTCCTTTAGTTCATTCATGAACATTAGATGTTTGATGCTTTTAATTCTTTTTTCTTCAAGCATGAGCTGTTATAATTAAGGACAGATTACGTACCTTGCTAACTTTCTTATTCCGAGATGTTAATGTCCAGAGTTACAACTCCAGCCAGTGATGAACCATGTGAATTAGATGTTATTGAAGTCCTGGCCTAATGAACTGTGGTGGTACTTTTTTGTAACCCCAGCAACTCAAGAGGCTGAGGCAGAAGCATCAAAAGTTTTAGGGTTGCCCTCTTTCAGAAACACATAATTTAAAAATAAATGAAGTTCTGGCCAGTAAGGCTCTTCACTGTCAAAAGAACTAAAAATAAGCCACACAAGAACTGCAGAGTAACTGACACAGGATCTCTGTGTAAATTTCATTTGATAGATGAGTTGTGTTGATTTTTCTTTTGGGTTCCTTCCATGTGCTTAGACAGATACATTAAACACGGCCACATGAAAACTGAAGCAGGGAAGACGTTGTGTAAGGAAACCAACACTACAAAATACACGTTAGGAAAGATTGTCTGGAGCTCCTACATGGATTCTTAGCCTCTGATACTTTGTATTTCCTGGTCAAGAAATGCAAAACCATTTTCCTTTTATTTATAGAAGTTTAAGATTTCCACCCTTACTTTTGACAAGATGAAAATCAAGTAGAGATGTCTAGGAAGGAAATACTACCTCATGCCTTAGGGGGAGACTGTTTTTCCATTGGTTCTGTCAACATTTACTCTTTTTGATCTGATACCTCCTAGCCCTGTCACTGCTGACCCTTGGTTTTTGAGACTTTTATACTTTCAGTGGCATTCACACTCGGTCCCAGCACCTCTCCCCAGTTTCTCTGGATTGTTCGTATAATAATGTCCTGAGAAATAATGTCACTTCCTTTTAATGTGTCTAACAAGAATAGTTTCACACAGTTATTATTCTCTGAATGTTTGAGTAAAGAGATCATTAAATTTATATATATATATAGTATATATATATATATATATATATATAGTATATATATATATATATATATATATATATATATATATCAATTAATTATGGGTAACATCCAGACAAAATTTAAGATAATTTCTATAATTGATTTGGGGAAAAGCTGAGGTAAATGCAAAATCATTATTTTGGCAAATTGGAAATTTATGACTATAGCTTAAAACTTTCTCTAGTGCATTTTATGCTTCTTATTCAATGCTGTCTTCCCTAAAATACACTTTAGGAAGGCATGGACTACAGGGGTCTTTTTCACTGCTTTATGCTCAGTAGGGTCCCTGTAATTTATTAAGTACTTAGAGTATGTTTTTATTTAGATGAAATTTGGAGAAAAATAAATGAATTTATTTTATACATATTTTCATATTAATGAATATACAGTACATGTTTTTCGTCCTGTTTGCCAGTACTGGAGAGTGAATTCAATGTCTTTACACTGAGCAACATCCTCACACCTTTTGTACTTTTCATTTTTGAGATCACATCTCACCAACTTGCCCACACTAATTTTGAACTAGTGACCTTCCAGAATGCTAGGATTATAGGAGTTCACCATCATGCCTCACTACCCCAGAAACTCATTAGGGAATGTTTATAAGTAACTCCTATTTAAAGGAACAAAACTACCTGTGGAATTACATATTCCTATCTGAGCATTCACAAAATTGTTTCCTTTGATATAAATCTTTCAGCACGCACTGACCTGTTATCTAATAAGCTTTAGCTTAATAGAAGCATAGAAAATAGACAGATAATGTTTCTTATCTTGAAATTCAATGTATTAAACAAAGGATATTAAGTTTTTAAAAATGAATCACTTAAACCTAACTTTCTTTTGCTCTGAGAATATGCTCTTGGTACTTTTCTTGTGTTTGGCTGCCTTTTGTTATAGAAATGAAGGTTACCCTAAATAGTGATAGTTTTAGAAAAAGAAATTAAGTGTCCTCAGGAAAAAAATGTGTGTAACCCTACATTCACCTTTTAATTTAATTTTATTAGTATGTGAAATAACCCTTAAAGTCATAAAAATTATCCCTGTAACAAATGTTAGTTTTATTAGCAAGACTAGAAATCAACTTGCTCAGTCCAATTTTTATTTGTATTTGAATAGCTGGACTAAACAGATTTTCTTGGAAAAAAGTCATTAAACCTAATAAACTAAGTGTTGTGTTATTTACTGAAGAAACTGCTGTTCAGAGTCTATCTCAGAAAAATCTTAATTGAAAATCCAGGTTTTTCCTTTTTGATTAAATATTTAGAGCCTGTATTTGAAACCATTAATATCTTTTCTTTATTACTGTCATCTTCATACAGGTGAAATATTTCCTAACTCCATATGGCTTGGGATTCTCATTGTTTCAGATCTTCACTCTTTTCCTTGTGATGTCTCACCCAAACATATCACACATCAGTGTTTAGAGTCAGAAAACCAAATCATCCTGACATAATGACAAGCTGGGAAGTTTCAGAAAAGTGAAATTTCCTAAGTCTGATGAGCAGATTTTAAAAATTTATTATTTTAAACATGTTGTTAACAATCACAACAGTAGCACTAATTGCATCCACATTGTTTTGTTACAAATTTCAAGTATTTTTAAATCCTGTGAAACTGAAACTATATATATATATTTTTTAAATTTCTTTTTAATTTAAAGAGCTGAAACTATATCTAAAACAAAAAAAGAAAAGAACAAAGAAAAGAAAAAAACAATTTCTGATATTCTGTACCATTCCTTCCTGGCAATCATAATCTTACTTATTATTTCCTTGAGTTTGACTATTTAAGTGGATCATAAAATTAGATCTATACAATATTAAAAACTTTTGTGGTTGGCTTATTTCACTTAGTACACAGCACTTGAATTTTTTGTTTTGTTTTGTTTTGTTTTTGTTTTTGTTTTTGGTGCCGGGGATCAAACTCATGATCTCATGCTTGCCAGGCAGGCAATTACACCACTGAGCTAAACCCCTGGTCCCAGCATTTGAATTTTGTTTATAACACAACATATGACTGGATTTTCCTTCTTTCTTTTTTTAATTTACTACTGAATGATAAATAGAGCCATTCATCCATTACCCCATCTCTTGCTAATTGTGACTAATACTACAATGAAAACTTGCTTGCAGATTGTAGACATATACCAAGAAATCAGATTCATAGATCACAGAGAAATTCTTTCCTTTTAAAAGAAATTTCCTTTATTTGCTTTGCAGCATATATACTAAAAGTAAACTTCTTACTGTTTCTTTTAAGGAGCTGGATTTTTACTTTTCTACTAGCATTGCTCAAGGATTTCAACCATCACTGTCCTCAACAACATGTGTTATTTTCTAAGCTTTTATTTTTTCAATTACTTTATGCTTCTATTGTGGCCATCTTTATGGATATGAGGTGACCGGTCATTGTAGTTTTGATTTGCATTTCTCTGATTAGTGATGTGAGCATCTTTTCATGTGTTTGCTGATTGTTTGCATACCTTTGGAGAAATGTATATTGAAATTGGATTATTATATTTTATTTGGGTTATTATTTCCTGTTGAGTTGAAGGGAATTTTATATATTCTATACATTAACCCTTTATAAGATATATATTTGTAAATATTTTCTCCTATTATATATGTTGGATTTTCACTGGTTATTTTTTTTGATATGTAGAAATTTTTACATTTGATCTCTCATTTGTTAATTACTTTTGTTGCCTGTGCTTTTGTAATTGTGGGCAAGAATTCATTACCAAATACAGTAATTAAATTTCCTCTGTGTTTTCTTCTGGGACTTTTATAGTTTTATAAAACTGTCTTCTGACAGTTGAGTCTTTCATAAATCTTAAGTTAATTTTATACATTAACTTAATACATGTATACCTGTATACAAATTAACTTAATACATGTATAAATATGAAGCTTCATTCTTGGTCACTTTTTGAATAGACTTTCTTTTCCCCATTGTGTTGTTCTGACACTCTTTTTGAAAATCAGTTGATCCTATGCACATTCTTTCTGACTTCTCTAATCTGTCAACTTTTCTTTCCATGTCAATACCAACTTGTTTTAATTATGGTAGCTTTGTGGTGTATTTTTCACTTTAGATATATGGTGTCTCCAAACTTATTTATAGCTCTTTTCCAGAATTGCTTGGGCTCTTTGAGGTAGGAAGTATTTTCCTATTTCTTTAAAAAAAAATCACTGAAAGTTTTATAAAGATTGCATTTTTTTAGTAAGGATCTTTTAACACTATTAAGCCTTCAGATACATAACTATGGTTGTCTTTCAAAGCATTTATGTCTTCTTTAACCTATTTTGGTAGCCCTTGTTTCCTTATTGACTTTCCTCATTATTTTATCCATAATCTAAAATGAGAATTTGAAATTTTTTGACTAGGACTGTGTTACTGTCTCTTTCTCTCTTCACTTCTGGCAACATCTGCTGAAGTATTTGAGTGTTGTAAGATGACATATGTATATATTTATATTATGTAACTAGTAATATAATTATGTAATGTCATTCTTTGTATTTGTAATAATTTTTGTGTTACTGTCTGTTTTGTCTCATATGGTTTTTCTGTTCTGTAGGCTCCTATTTCCAGCTGGTAGCATTTCTTTCAGTTTTGATCTTAGTATGTTCCTCAATCTAGTCATAATCTCTTATAGATAGCATACAGCTAGATTCTATTTTCTCTTTAGTACAATATACCAACCAGCCTGTCTTTTATTCAGTCATGTAATACATTTACATTTAAAATAATATCAGATAGGAAAAGACTCATCATGCCATTTTATTTGCTGTATGTTTTGTAGATATTTTGTCCCAATTATCCTGTCTTGCAGAGTTTTGAGTTTTGCAGAGTTTTTGGACTGGCATCATTGAATTTCTTTCATATTTTGATTTCCTTTTGGGAATATCTTTCATAGGTAGTTTGCATGTTTGTATGTATATGTGTGTAGGTGTATGTATGGCTACCATAGAGATTGCATAAATATTTTAAAACTACGACCATCTATTTTAAATTCACACAACTTAGCTTCAGTCCTACTCAGTAACTCCATTCCTTCACATTCCTGACCTATTATGTCAGTCTTATTCATTACACCCTATATTGTATGTTCGCCAACACAAATTTATCATTATTTCTTTCTTTTGAATTGTATACAAGAAATTTATTGATTTATGCACCAAAATTATTGTATAGATTTCTCTATTTTTATACATCTAATCTTAAAGGTCTTGTATTTTCATGTCCTTTTGTGTTGCTATCTCATATACTTGAGTTCTAATTTGAGTGACTCCCGTTAGTATTTCTTATAAAGCAAGTGCAGTGTTGATGAACTTTCTAGGTTTTATATATTCAAGAAAATCTTACTTTTGTCATCATAATTTTTGTGGACAGTTTGAATTTTTATACCATTTCTTTCCCCAAACTTGAATTTTTTAGATATTATTACTTCAAATAGGCTTTCTGCACCTTTCCTTCTCCTCCATCTTAAATTTCTATATACAAAATATCTTTATCTATATCAATATATGCTACTTATATGTAATAGCATCATACTATTATATATGATACTAGTAATACTAAAGCATATTTGTGTCCCAGGTATAGTATTCTACTATATATGACATTATATTTTAATATTATTTATATACATAGATAGATATGTATATAAGTATTATATATAAGTTAAATTTAATATGCAATATATACATATATATAGCATATATTGTCACACTTGATGGTGTTCTATAATTTTATTAGGTTCTAACCATTTTTCCTTTTTGCTTCAGTTATTTCCACTGACGTGTCAACTTTGGTAATTCTCTCTTCTACTTGTTAAATCATTATTAAATCATCCCAGAGAATTTTTCAATTTAGTTCTTCAACTCTGTTGAACTCTGTTTTATAATTTATTTCTCTGTTGGCATTCTTAGTCATTTTATATGTAGTTGGTTGTTTTTTGGTTGTGTAATCCTTTAGCTCTGCAAACATCTTTAAAGCAGTACATTTTTGCATTCCTTGTGGGGTGATTCAGAGATCAGAGATTCTATATGATCCATTTCTGGAGATTGATTTTTGGTCTTATTATTTTGCTTTGATTTACGGTTTCTTTGTGTATACAATTATTATTTGTTGATTTTTTAATATTTAAATGAACAGTCACATCTCTCAATCATTACTTATTAACTCTGTATACAGGAAGAATTCCATTAATGAAATCTTGTACAGATGACAGGCATTTGGTCTCTCAAAGTTTACCTAAGTATATGCTTCCCCTAGTTATGTACATAGCATTTCTCAGCAGAAGAATTTTGTTCCTCTTTCTCCTTAGGTATTACATAATCCTCTGTGCCTTGTGGTTCCTTGCTGTAGTAATTTAGTCTGTTGGTTGCTCACCAAGCCATTGCAGTCATTTTTATTCTGAGTAGACCTCCATCCATCCAGTTCCTGTCAACACTCTGAGTTAGAGAAGATAGAAAATGGTCCTTAGATAGTCTCCTAAAAATCCAGAACTGAAATATACAGTTTACTATTCTATTTCCTTGTGAAGTGAAAAGTCATGTGTTGGGAATTGTTTTTAATAATTTTGACAAGCTGTGCTTATTAGGGAAACTAGCTATGGCAAGTAAATATAACACACTTTCTTACTCATTTCTTTCTATTTTCTTGACTGTTTATCTCAGGTTCTGGGAACTCTTAATTGGCTTCTCAGGTATGAGAAATATAATTTAATCTGTATATCATTAAGTCTGTGTTCCCAGGGGAAAGAATGGTCTTAGGCTTTCAATTCCATATCTTGGTGATGTCACCTCAGAATCAAAGATTTTCTTTTCCCTTTTGCTTTCCTTTTTTCTCTTCTCTTCTCTTTTCTTCTCTCTTCTCTTCTCTTCTCTTCTCTTCTCTTCTCTTCTCTTCTCTTCTTTTTCTCTTCCTTTCTTTCTCTTCTCTTCTCTTCTCTTCTCTTCTCTTCTCTTCTCTTCCCTCTCTTCTCTTCTCTTCTTTTCTTTCTTTTCTCTTCCCTTCTTTCTCTTCTCTTCTCTTCTCTTCTCTTCTCTTCTCTTCTCTCTTCTCTTCTCTTCTCTTCTCTTCTCTTCTCTTCTCTTCTTCTCTTCTCTTCTCTTCTCTTCTCTTTTCTGTTTGACAAAGTCTTTCTAAGCTGTCTAGGCTGGGCTCAAATTCCTGATGCTCCTCTCCTACCTCAAGCTTTTCCAGTAGTTGGGGCTGCTGCTGAATGCCAGTCCCCCAGTGTTTGATTCAGTTTACGTGGGTCAGGATCAGCATCATAGATAATAGCGATGCTAATAATGCTGACGCAGGACGTATAAACAGCATGTACTTGGACATATTTATCTGCGCAAAAGATCTTGAAGTGAATGGTTTATTAGAGTCACTAATGCATGGCTTCATTCCCAATCATCCTCATTTAAATGGTCTGGCAATGGTGTGCAATTTCATAGTTTTAAAATGTCCCATCAGGTGGCTATAGTATTTAAAAGACACTAACTGATTTTAATAATTCTTACATCATATGAAAATTCTTTTGTTGATGTGTTACTGGTGAAGATATATTATTGATCTGGGTTTGTTCCATGTAATTTTCCATTTTAGAAACGAATGTAGATGCACAAATAATCTAGAGATCTAGAACCATCTAGGATATAAAAGAATTTCAATAAACATTTCTCAAGATAACAAAGTAGAAAGGAACTTGTTCAGCAAATCTTCAATCTCTGTTGTGATATCACTGAAACCAGAGGACCCAATATTCAATATACTCATAAAATTCTTTTAAAAACTTTTATAATTATTTGTTAGTGAAGTTAGAATTAAATATTATACTCTTTAAAATGTGATGATAAAAACATATTATTAAAATCTGATCATACTTACTCCTCTTCAGAGACAATAAAGTACCTTAAGGCTTTTCTACTGAATCATGCAGTTATTTGGTGGGAAAGATAAAATAATAAGAAGGCAGCATATAATTTTTTTGCATTATATCACATGAAATTTGCATTTACATGTGATTTTAAAACTTTACTGAATCTTACACTATATATTTTCTCATATATCAAATTTTTCAAACTCATCGCTACTGACTAAATAGTCTGGATGACTTTGTGTTCTCAAACAGTAGTTCTGAGTTTCGTAAAATATCTGGTAGCATTCTGTCTTCTCCCTTATAAGTACACATGTTTTCTCTCTTGCTCTGAAAATGACCGCTATCCCCTGGAAAGCAGAATTACTTGGTCCCCAGTTGTACCGTACATGAAGCTATTGATATAAATACAGATAAAAGTGTATGAATAAAGATGTTTTCAAAATCAACTAGGAGAACTCCTTTTAATTCCACAATGCTGTTAAAATTCAAATGTGGATTCCAGAACTCTGATTTTTAAAGGGATAGTTCTTCTCATACATATTTCCTCAACTCAGTCAAACCTCAGAACTTTAGACCTCAAGTATCCATTACCCCACTTTTTCAGACAGTCTTTTTAGGAAAATGTGTGTGTGTGTGTGTGTGTGTGTGTGTGTGTGTGTATGTACGTGTTTGAAACAGTTTTCAAGCATCTTCTTCTGCTCTTTTACTTTTTTTTTCATGTAATTCATCCAAAATTCTGTAAGAGACTTAACCAGTTCATTAGTAGAACTTTAAAAGACTCAGTCTGTTTTCTGCTACATTTTTGATACGATTACTTATGTAGTTTTGCCAGAATTTCTTCCCTACCATTTTGCAGGAAGCATTATTCATTGAATGCACTGTATATTGCTACTGCTTCCTTCCCTTTCTGAGACTTCTTGTGGAAAAACAAAGGCATGAAAGATGCGATAGAGACTTTAATTACTCAAAAATATTTTTATTTATTAGTATCTCATTATTTCTCTTTTTTTCCTTGTTTTTTTATCCTTGCTTCTTTCTGATGAGGTTATAGATTCTTCATCACAAAACTGCAGGACCCAAGCTGGCTAAGAAATCTGAAAATACCCACTTATAAAAACCTTAATAAATGCAAAACAATCATGCAAACAAACCACAACCAAACTGAAATGAAAGTCAAAGCCAAAATTAGAATTCAACCAAACTAATAAATGTAAACTGCCCTGTGCTATCAATGTTATTGCTTCTGCCATACATTTCTTACAATTTTTATGTTTTTCAACACATACTCTTTTAGATTAAAAACAACACAAAGTACAACAGATTACATAGCTCCCTACTATTTAAACTTCAATTCATATCAAACTGACAGCTGAAAGAAAGCAATCTTTCACATCAGCCCAAAAAAACAAAACAAAACAAAATTCATCAAACTGCCCTTTCTGAATAATTGATGGAGACTTTTTGTCTTTTTCAACTTTAAACATGCACACCACACTATAGTCATATTATTCCGATAAACTCTGCAAAGCTTAATTTGCAACTAGTCCTGTCAGCTTTTCACAAATACTGAAGTTTGTTAGGTGTTGTGGTTTGTGTCAGATGCCCCCCGCTCAAGTTTCATGCAATCATGGACACAGCTGAATCTAGCCTTTGTGATTAGTTCATTGTCTAGCACTCTGATTGGGGGTGAGTGCTACGCCTGCCCAGCGGTGGAGCCAGCATAGTTTAATGATGGGAAGAAGACACGTTTCTCTCTCTTTTTTTTTTTTTGTCCTGGGGATCGAACTCACGACCTTGTGCTTGCCAGGCAGGCGCTTAAGCCACTGAGCTAAATCCCCAGCCCACGTTTCTCTCTTTTTGCTATTTGTGCTTGCTGATTGCAGCCAGCCATGGACAGCTGCCCCACCACACCACCTTCCAGCCAGCTGAGTATGGACTGAAATCTCCAAGAACTGTAAGAAATAAACCTTTCTTTTTCTGATTTTGGGCATCAGGTATTTTGTCTCAGCAACATGAGAAAAGTAACCAAAACATTAGAAAACTTCATTGCAGTCAGAAAAAAAAACATAGTGTTAGGATATATTCTACATGTTTCACTTATAAACAATTTAAGCACATTGTTAAATAATGTTCAATATATTATATAGCTAAGGACTAAACATACTAGATTCAATTCTCCTGTTCCCTTAAAGATAAAGTATTGCTGACAGATGACAATGATTTAAGGCCAAGATTTATCTATTCCCTCATATTTAAAGACAGTATGCATGTATAATCTTTTAAGGATAAAATAGTCTATTATGAAAGGTGAATATGATTTGACTGTACTATTTAACGTGTACTATACTATCTACAAAAAAATAGGAAATAGTATATCAATTTGTCACCTAAAGCAACCTGAACACTGTACCTGCAACAGCTAGTTTTTGATAGGCTGTTTACCTATTGTCTTATTTGTGTTTCAGATAAGAATCTGGAAATAACACAAACATAACAAAAATCACACAAAATTTTGTTGCAACCCAAGGAAACATTTGAGCAATTGGTAGCTACAAGAGTAGTAAACGATCATAATGATCTATAGCTATGCCAATATAATAAAAACAAATTTTTAAATTTGTTTCCATAAATGTCATGTCATAATATGTTATTATTTTATATTAATAAACTTTTGTAAAATATTTTCAAGTATGTAACGAATTTCCAGTTAAAATGAATCCTAACACTGACTTTACTATAGTTTTATTGCCTAAAACAATTTCAACAAAAGATTTCTCAGATACACTGAAATACACTTTCTTTTCTTTTTTTTTAAAGCCTTTGATTCTATTACCCTGTATCATGGTAATCTCAAACATAAATTAAATGCTTCTCAACTCATTGCATGTTTAATAGGTAAGACGTGTGTATATAGCCCTAAGTATAAGGGCTTTTTGCCAGTTTGTGTCTTATGTTTTACTTGTCTTTTGTTTTGTATAAGTTTATTTCTGACTGAAAGTTTTAATATTTTTTCTACCTAATCTAAGAATCCATTCTCTGCACTAAACTAATAACATTTTAATATGTTTCTAAAAGCTTAAACTTCACTACTGACGTGTGTGCGAGGTATAATCAAACACTTTGGTGAATATTTAAATAAACATTAAAATTACTCTTAACCGTCTTCAAAATACTCCCTTTCACTTCAAGCACACTTATTCCATTTTTCTTCCTGAATTGTGAGATTATTTTGCAGTCCCCTTTCATGAATATTTTTTTTGTGACTTCTTTGATGTCCCGAATTGGTTCAAAAGGTTTTTGGCAATTTCCCTCAATAGATTTCCCTTAAGGTGTCTCTGTTCATCTTATCCACTGGAACTGGCATTGTACAACTTCTACTTCTTCCCCAAAGTCAAAATGACCACAGAGGAAATGTTTTGAATTAATACAGAACATGGAGGCAGCCATAGCAAAACGGAAGGCACTCATGACACAGGACAAGAACAATGGAACAATTGTATTTGAAGCAATAGGGAGTGTTTTGAGTGAGGGTTAATGATAATGTGTATTTTGCTCCAATGATTTTTTAAATTTAAATGTTCACTGTATTTGTTGATCTTACTTCACAAGTGATATATCTAGTTATGTGTAAGATAAATAGCTAGTTGTACTTGTCATCATGTAATTAATGATTTATTCCAGTATTGTGTCTTTTAAGAGTGTCTTTTAATAACTGACTTAGAGTATTTAGGTCTAAAATCTAGTTTTTTCATATTTTTGCTTTAGTTTTGGGTTCTTAATTTAGTTCCTATAGTCTATGCTTTGATTTCTATTCTCTACAACCCCTACTAATTTATCTTTATCTGTATAGCTTTAAGTTATATATATTACCTGGTAAAGCAAATACTTTTATGTTGTTCTTTTTCAGTATTGCTCTTGCTATTTGTGACCCTATTTTCTTCCATTAAAATTTTGTGACAAACTCAGTCATCTGCCTGGGAAGGGAAAGGGAATGAAAAAAGTAGTTAAAATGTGTTCTGTACATGTACAAACTCCCTACAAGGAAGGCAAACTCTATGTGCTACACACGTTTACTAATAAATTCAAATTTTAAAAAATGTGGTGTTGTTTAAAATCACTTTGAATTTGTAGGATACTTTAGAAGAATTGCTATCATAATAATTGATTTAATCAAGAAGTCGCTTTATATATTGGTA
Source organism: Dolichotis patagonum (assembly GCA_004027295.1). NCBI lineage: Eukaryota > Metazoa > Chordata > Mammalia > Rodentia > Caviidae > Dolichotis > Dolichotis patagonum. Next base: position 176,021 of record PVJX010000486.1, on the reverse strand, counting down.
AAGTGGCAACAGTGTCTTACATTACAGTGTTTTCTCCAAGGAACTCTTCTTATTTATGAAGCATTCCATTAAAATATATTTTAAAATCTAGTCTATGAGGAAAATTGTTTTGAGACAGTAGTTTTATAACAGCAATTGATGAGATATTAGGTAAAAAAGTTTTGGGAGAACAAATGATTGAGGCATATTCATTGATACCCTAAATTGTTTTTCAACAGATGTGCAAGAAAATAAAACATCCTATTCTTATTTCCCATGCTAGTTTGTCTGCTTCCTAGCATGGGCTCCAGACAGTTGCATTCATATGGCCTTTGGACAGAAAAAAAAAAAAAAACAAATAAAAAAACCAAAAAACAACAACAAAAAAATAGATAACCACTGAGTACGAACACATTTCATGAGATCTTGTTTTAGATCATTTCATTTACATAAAACTTTATTAAAAAAAGAAGAAATATTTCACTCTCTCTACTGTCATCCAGAATCTAATGGCAGATTCACAGACAAAAGTCTCCCCCAGTTAGAAATAAAGCCTTTAGGAATTTCTCAGAGACAGCAAGGAAATCTTGAAGCAAAGGGATTTAGGATGCACATCTGTGGGAAGCTATGTCAACATCTATTAGACTGTTCAGGAAAGGATGCTTACTAGACCACAGCAATTAGTGGCCACTTTCTATTTTCCCTGCTGAGAAGGCAGCCTTGTCAGCTGCCTTCTTACTGCAGAAATACTCAGTCTGGATGGTCAACACTTGTCTCCTGTGTTGCTTTTGTTTGCAAATTGACATGTTGTTCTCTTGTAAATGATTGAGCCCCCAGAAAGCTTAGGGTTCTGAACTTTTGGTGCTCACTTATCAGCATGGGGACTGACTGTGGAAGAATTATTGCTTGGAGAGGATTATATCTGCCTCCTTTGTGGGCAAAGCCACAAGGAGGAGGGAAACTTCATAAAAAGAGCTGAGTATTGGATGGTGATCTGATAATCACAGTGCTGTCAGAGAGAATGTGAATTTGAAATGAAATTATGGCTGGTATTGTGACTGGTTTCATCCTAGTCTAGGGAATTGAATAGTGTCATTCTCTTTAGTATGTTTTGAAAGACACCAAGGCTCAATCAGTTGGATATTTATCTCTCTCTGACTAAGTAGATGTGTGGCCTAGAAGAGTCATTGAAAATCAAATATATTTCTCTGACCCATATTCCTGGCAGACACAGGCAATATATGTGTATCTTGAGAAAGGGAACACGGTGCGAGAACTTTCTTTTCCATCATAAGAAAAACTTCCATTTGGTTTGATCAATTAGTCCCTGATTAGATCAAATTTTAATCTATGAAGTTTCTCCCTGAATTCTTTTAATAAGTGGTAATTTTGAAGCTCCTATTATAACCTAATGACATAATTCATAAAAACTGATTAGATATCAAATATAAAAATGACATAATTTATGAAGCTATGCTGGGAGTCACATTATATTAATAACTAAGACTTAGACCACTTTTGGAAGTTTATATATTGAACTACCTGTGAACCTTTAAAACCAAACAAACTAAAAAAAATAAAATAAAAAAGCAAATGTACTAACAGAAAAAGAGGCTGTTACAAACTTCTCACCCACAAAATTTGAATTACCTAAGGAATATAGATTTATCAAAAATGAATACACACACAAATGAATACACAGAAACTGTTACACCAGAATTTCAATTTTCTTGAAATGTGATTTTCTACCATTCTTCCACCATTTTTCTATTATAAAACAGAGTATAAATTGAAATTGACATTTTTACACAAAACATATAATGGTTAAAATTTAAATGGCAAAATTAGCAATCTGGAGGACATGATACCAATGTTATGATTGCCATAATACTTCAGATATTGGCATATGTCCATAAAAAAACTAATATTGGATTGATTCCGCTAAAGCCTTCCACATCTCTTCTTTTGGTTGGCATTTTTATAAAGTAGGTAAAAACAAGAGAAAAAAATATGAGTTAAAAAATATCTAATATAAATGAAGAGCTAAGAACTTAGGAAAAATTGGAAGTAGAGAGATGAAATGTAATGTTCATTAATCAGAGTACTTCATGAGATTATTATTGCCTGGATCCTCTTACTCTCAATGTGAAATAACTCCTGAAAGGTGGTCTTGTTTACATATAATAGCACTTTTCATATTCTTAATAAGTGCAGTAGCTTCCAAGCTACATAGCAGAGAATAATTACAGAATGTGAACCTAGGCATCGAAACTCTAGAATCCTAGTCTGAAAAGGGCCATGTGATCTTCATAAAACATACAGCACATGAAGAGTGAATTTAGTTAATCCTTTTAGGAAACAAATGCAATAATATTGTATTATTGCAAGAGTTCCTGAGATCACTTTGTCCTTACAATTAGATACATACCCCAAACTTTTGTCTATTTGCTTTAACAGAGATGAAGGCTAGCAACTAGATGTCACATGGTAGGTATTCCATTAGTGAACAATAAAGGTTAATGCTTTCCTTTCATCAACACTCATAGGGTGCTAGTACTCAAGAACAGGAAATAGGCAGTGTTTGATACCCAGATGGTACTCCTAATTCAGTTTGACTTTGATAAACATCTCTTACAAATCCTACTGTGAAAAATACAAAGGATGATAATAAAATTCTTGCTTTGATAACTAAAGTGTTTTAAGATCAAATGAAATTTTATTTGTGAAATTATTTTTACTATTTTGAAGCCCTTTAAATAAGGCTATAGTGTCTTATTTGTATAAAGAATTATTGCCATTTAATTTTGTGGCCTTGAGTGACAATATGCTCTGATATTTAATTTAAACTAAACTTCAAACTTTGAATGATATTATAACATCTGTTCTCAAAAGTAGTATAAAATTTAAAAATCACTCCCAAGTAGACCAGACCGTGAGATTTTTAGTTATCACTGTGTCTTACCCATCGTTACATCTACAGAACAGCAAAGTCTTAGGATATTTTCACTGTATTGGTAATTGTAGTGGTGGTAATTTGTTTGTTATACATATGCACACAGAAGACCTTATGCTTTTAAGTAACTTACCACAGTATACAGTTAAATTTGGACATTTTAATAACATGACAAAATAAAGACATTGGCACAACAGAAATAAAATATTAACTTGAATTTCTGGAACATGGAATTTATGTGGTCTCTAAATTTTTATTCCCAATCTAATATGAACTGAAATTTTTAGCAGCTTTTATTTTGCTTTATTTTGTCATGTTTTTCCTACTTACAGGAAACTTGGAAATAGTTCCAAGCAGACATTGTTTTATTTTAAAGTTTTCAATTTTGCTACTTGAAAGCAATATTTTATTTTCCTTTTATTTGGGAGGAAAACACATATTTTCCTGATGAGTAAAATGTGTCTGAAGATTTTCAAGTGATTTACTCATGGTTGAGAATAAGATGGATTGATTAGAGTTTCAAATCAGAGAACTTCAGAGAACCAGAAAGCCTCGAAATGTAAGCTTTAATGAACAATTTTTCACCCATTCCTGTATAGCAATCATGATTGATAACACTCTAGCTTTTTTTCAAAGTATATATAATGGAGCAAATCATCTAAACCCCCACAAGCAGCCAATTATTCAACTATATGAATGCAGAATCACTAGGTCTAATACTTCATTAGAATATACCATAATCCCCTCTCTCCTCTACCTTCCCTGTGTAAAATCTAATTCATCCAAAACTGACAGTGTCCTGTTGCTTATGCAAATAGTGGCAATGCAGGCGATAGAGTTTCAAGCCACTTTTCTATCTCCAGTCCCCTGTGTAGGGCTCACAGCCAAATCTTTAAAGAGAGCCAATGAGTTCTAATAATTATTCAGCTAACATATATAATCTCTTTTTGTGCTCCCTTTTGAAAATGTGCTTATCTTTCTCTCTTGCAGAAAGGAGAGACACAGAGAGATTGAATGGCACTGCCAATACCAGAGGAATAAGTTAAAAAAAAAAAAGCAGGAAGGCATTTGAGTGTAAAGGAGATGATAAGAAAAATATAAAGCTGCGAGAAAACGGATGTTACCTTTAGTTTTCTCCTCCTCTCTCTTCTTAAAGCCTAGCTGCCCTTCTCTTGACCGTCTTTACATTGCATTGAGAAGAGTACAATTCTGAGTTATTCCTACTGGGCTCAGGCGCCACACTTGAGACTGACAAGAACAAAGTGTTGGTTATATTATTTAGTAATTCTCAGCCCACAGACAATATGGATAGCTATCCTTGAAGTGTGAGAAAACTAAGGAGATACCAGGCATGTAGGTATAGGCATAAATACCAAATAATAAGATGAAGAGTGTACTTTCACTGAAATGCACTGAATACTTTTGAATACTTTCAGTTTCCAATGGAATACAATTTGAAAGTCACAATAGGAAGAAGATCTGATGCAGATTTGTTGTGTGGAGCCTGAGATAATATCCTGCTGGAAAAGCATATCTCTTTTTTGCTGAGTCATGATTCTAAATCGACTTCTAATCTGTCAGGTTGTGAGATAGTGTCACTTACAGCTTTTTAACATGAATTGGAAACTGTTACTACACATTTTTATGTGACTTCAGACATAAAATCAGAAGACCAGGTGATATAGCTCGCCACTTTCTTAATAACAAGAACTGAGAGTATATATTTTAATGATGCGTGCTTTATAACCAAAATTATCTGATACATGTTGTATTTTATTTTGTCTCCTGACTTCATTGTTATCCTTATCCCCATTTTATAAGATGGAGACTAACACTTATAGACATTGATTAACTTAGCCAAATTATACTGTTACTAAACCACAGATTGAAGAGTCAAAACTATCTTTTCACCGTCTTTTTACTCTAGCTGCTCTAACAGTTGTTTCCTTCTCTCAAAGGGCCAACTTTCCGTTGGTTCCTGTTCCTTGTTCCAGTGAACAAATTTGCTGCCATGAAACAAATCACTATGTTATAAAGACAGTGAGATAGTTCTTAATTTGGGTCCAGGAAATCTAAGGCTCTCCCTGGCTATAAGGCAGTCATTCTTCTACTGGGGTGCAGTGGACACATCTGGGGAACTGTCATGCACCTAGAACAATCAGCCAACTGATTAGAGACTAAAAATTCTGACATGGTGATCCAAATAAACTTTCCTTGTTATAAGTGACTATCTCAGGTATACATTATGGTGATAGAACACTTAGTAAACAACCTCTGAGAGCAAAAAAAATCTAAGTCCAAGTCTTTGGCCTCCAGAACAGTAAAACAAAGTTATCACTAGAAAATTCACAGTGGAATTCCAGACAGTAGCAGTGCAGTGATAGGCATTCAAGGATGATTATTTCATTATCATGAGCCAAAGGTTTATCTCTGGATTTTTTTCAAGGAGAGATATCAACAATAGGACATTTGAAAACAGAATTGCTGCATTTTGTAAATTCAGATATTTCCATTTTTACAGTATATTCATGTATATGTTATCTCATTATAAATTTTCAAAATACTGTGAGACAAATCAGAGAGATTTTGGATAAAAATAATAGATAAAAAGCAGCTCAAATATTAAACACATGTACTAATTTGCAGTAGAAATTCAGTGTGGTACTACTGCCATTTTAAAGGATTGTCTTTGGCAGTATTTCACCTTTTTGCAAAGACCTGGCTTAAAATGATTCATGTGTAAAGACATACACAGGATGAATCTACCACCATCCTGGTTATTGCTGGTGCTAATTCAAAGGAGATCTTATTCCAGGTATCTGCACTTTTCTTATATCCAAGATATTTTTAGGACAGTATTTCATGGCCAAAATGTAAACAAAAGCAACAAGTTGAAAGTTGAATTTGATTTCTGGGTTAGATAAGAATCAGTATATGATGCTTACACTTAAATTTTTTAAGACCACATGCACATAAGCAAGTCCTATAGCCAAAAAAAAATGCATTAGAGAAAATAAAAAGTTGAAGTAAAAAATACACTGTTTAAGAAAAGTGAAAGTAACAATAGTAGAACTGATAAATTGACCTTAGTTCAATCCTTGTGATTTTATTATTTTTGTCTGTGTGTGATTTTGGCTTTTGGCAAGAAACCTTATGTTCAGTTTACAGTGTTACACTGTACGTGTTGGCAGAGTGCCAATTATGCATCCACAAACACTGTTGCTATCAGGGAGGAACAACTGACATTAAGTCAAGGGTGATCAGCTGTAAAACTTAATTAGACTCTTTTCCCTTTTGCTCTCTGTCCACTCCCTATTCTGGACTCAGCAGAAGAAACTGTCACCACATTCTGAATGAGTTCAGTCCAACAGGATTTGTATTCCATTCAGATTTCCCCAATGGTCTTCATTAAATTGTTGATCTTTGCTATCAAGAAATAGGACCACAAAATGTCATTAAAGATCTTTTTCAGATTTCTGGGTTGCATACATTCTTTTAACTAAAGAATGGACTTAAAATTGTTGTATATTTCTATGTAATGAAAATACTAACACACAGCTAATTAATTAAAATACACCTTAATGATTTTAAAACTTACCCTTCAATTTTATTAGTAAAGATTTTGTCTGTTTTGAATTTATAATGCATTGTGAATATTTTTTAACAATCAAATAACACTTTCCAGTGAACTACCTGAGTGAAGGACACCACTAAAACAGATGCCACTTCATAACTGTCACAAGGTCAAAAAATGTCATAGAATTGTATGTGTGATAGTGTCCCAGAGGAAACAGACTAGGACCAGAGCGAGTTAACAGTCATAGCCAGAAAGCAGCAAATTCATGTCTACAAGCCATGCTGAGAAAAACAAAATTTGCCTTCAGAAAAATAGCATGCGGTTCTGGAACTCCTTGTATATTCTAGGCTGTGTACTCGGCACTCTCCGCATGCCACGTTAGAGGAAAATTACTGCAACTCATGTAGCCAAGTATTACTATTGTCTCCATTTTAGGGTTAGAAATCTAAAGCCTGGAAAGATCAAGGAAAATGTTCAATTAGGAAGGAGTATGAAATTTTTTTCACTCCAGAAATTCATTTATCAAATATTTTACGTATTCTCTGAAAAATAGGAAATAAAATATAGTGATTCTTTCAAGAAGTTCAATAACAGGTAAACAGGATATAATTTAAAAACATATAAATAGGCATTGGTAAGTATAGCTTCTTTTTAAAGTTTTCATTCTTGACTCATTCATCCTTTAAACAGACATTAATTTAAATCTGTTGAGCTGGAAATTCCTGTAGTTCTGTTACTCATATGCTAGCAAGCCAATTCAGTTCTGTAAGCCTGTTTCCTACTAGTAAAATAGGCTCTGGGGTTTGGTGATTAGCTTTCTAACTGTGCCAGTATAAGCAAAGGCAGTAGCCTAGGGACTAGGGTTTTTGTCCATCTGTTGAGTATGAGCACATTATTTGTTTAAAATAGAGAAGTTCAATGTACTCTATATTTACAAGTATTGTGTTATTACAAAAATAGTTTAGAAGTTACATGAGTAGTAAATAGTAAAGCATATTTTATTTCCAGTCGTATTAAACATTTTCTTTAAAATCTAAATTTGTGTGGAACAGAAACAGAGGCCTAGCCATATTTTGTTTTGATGCCCTATTCCAAACATCTTAACTCTCAAGATTGAAATCATTGAACTGGAGGTACCTCAAGCTCCCTTCCTTGAAGGCCCACAAGATGGTGCAGAGTCTGGTCTCCCTGTTGCTCCATTGCATAAGGCCACAGAGGAATCTGTAAGTGACAGACCTGAATGTGGACGAGACAAGTTCCCTTGAAGAGAAGTGAACTTTCTGAAGTTTTCTACTGTTCGCCTTAGAAAGTCTCAAAAATAAGAGCACTGTGTGGGAGGAGTGGGAGCCCTCCCCTACACAAGGAGGCACATCCCTGCCCTATGCACAGCACCTCATAAAGCAAGGGCACAACCAGCAACCAACTCTAAGCCTACCCACATTTTGCTTCCCCATGGCACAGGGTGGCAGAGGAGCAAGGACATCCCTTGGCTTGTGTGGTAACAACAATCTGGGGCATGAACAGAAGGCCCTTTAGTGACAGGAGAGAATCTCAGAAAATCATAGCCTGAGCATGGCAGAAAGTCCCAGTGCTGAACAGTCCACTTGTACCCACCCACTCTGGAGAAGTGACATCCTCCACCCACACTATACAGCTCTCCTGAGCTATGCACCTACTTCAGAGAGTCTCCTTGCACCTACATGAGCAATCCCACCATCACCCAAGGAGCAGTGCTCCACATTCTGTGAGAGAGACTTGCCCACTCCTGAGGAGCCTTATTTCATTCTCTGGTTCCCTACCCTCTCCACCTTCCCTAGTATAACCAATAAGCTTTATGAATTCTTAGCTTCAAGCAAGACAAAAGAACTTAACATGCAGATAATGAAGTCAAATAAAACCCAAATAGTATGATCAGAAAAGTATCTCTGAATGACATATCACAGTCAAAATCCTGGAAGGCCAGCACTAGAACAGAATCTTAGAAGTGGTTAGAGAAAAGCAACATACCTCTTATGAAAGAAAACCAATTAGAGTTACAGACTTCTCAACACAAACTTGAATGGTCAGGAGAGCTTTGAGTGAAGTATTTTAAGCCCCAGAAGAAAATAAGTTGTAACCCAGGCTGACATATTCTACAAAATCATTTTTCAAAATCAATGGAGAAACAAGGTACTTACCTGATAAAGAGCACCCAAAGACATTTATGATTACCAAACAATCACTTCAAAAAATTCTCAAAGACATGCTAGAAAGAAAAAAGCAATGACAAAGGTCTAATACAGTGGAAGCGAAACTATGACATGCATGTTATTTGGTTTTCTTTTAAAATGATGTTAATGTATGAGTTAATTTTTTTCTGAACTAGAACTTTAGTTTTCAGGTTTAATTGTAGTGTTGATGCTCTGCAATAAATAAGTGTGTTTTGGTTCACTTTTTGGACATTTGTCCCTAAAAGATGTGCCATCATTGATCTACTAGAATGATTAGACTAGGAAGGAGTAGCAGTTAAGTAGAATGGAAAGACAGGAAAGCAGCAACAGGAATGTAAGGCATTTGGCAGGAATAAATCTATACTTGTCAATAATAACTCTCAATGTGAATTGTTTCTGTTGCCCAATCAGTATGTACTAACTGGCAGAATGGATCACAAAACAAAATCCAATGCTATGCTGCATACAAGAAACACATTTAAAACAAAAAGAAAGTCATAAGCTACAAATCAAAGAATAAAAACAGTATTTCATTAAACAGAAACCTAAAAAATAAAAAGCAAAGGTAGCGACCTTATATTCAAACTAAGTGGGTTGCAAACCAAAATGAATTAAAGGAAGTAAAGAAAGTCACTACATATTGGTCAAGGGACTAATCAAACAGGAAAAGGTAACAATTACTAACACACTGCACAATAGTGTACAATTACCTTAAACATTAACCTGCTGGACATAAAAGAGCAAACAAACATAAACATAATTTTAGCGAGGAACATCAAGGCTCCACTCTAACAAATAGGTCAAGTAGACAAAAAAAAAAATCAAATAAATGACAGTTGAACAAAACTTCAGAATAAATGGACTTAATAGATGTCTACTGAGCATTCCATTCAACAAAAAATGCATATTCTTTTCAGCAGTACATAGAACCTTCTCCAAAATAGACCACATATCAGCCAATAAATCATTCTTAAATAAATGTAAAAAAATATAAATTGTACCAAGGATATTATCAAACCATAGTATAGTACAGTTAGAAATCAGTGAAAAGGAAAACACAGAAATAATGCGAATGCATAGAAAATAAACAATACTTTCTTACTGAGACAAATGGTTTTCAGAAGAAATTAAAGAAGAAATGAGACAATTTCAAAAAGTAAATGATAATGCAGTAAAACAAGCCAGAATTTATGTGACTCAATAAAAGCAGTCCTAAGAGAGAAGTTTATAGCTGTAAGTCCCTGCATCAAGAAAACAGAGCAATCCCAAGCAAGATGCCTAACAATGGACCTGAAGGCCCTAGAGAAACAAGAACTATCCAAACCCCAAAGCTCATACAAGGAAGGAAATTACAAGGTTCAGAGAAAAAAAAAATCAATGAAACTGAGATTAAAAAAATACAAAAAACTGATGAATCCAAAAGCTAGTTTTTGAGATAATAAATGAAGTAAATAAATCCTTTGCCAATCTAACAAAATAAAAAAAGGAGAGAAAAAAACTAAATCTGTGCAATTAGAAATGAAAAAGATAAAATAAGATCACAATGGACATTGTTGGTATGAAAAAGATTATTAACTACTTTGCAAACATGTATGCCAGTAAATTGAAGAATTCATAAGAAATGGATAGATTTCAAGATACATATGAATTACCAAAATTGAACCAAGAAAATTTAAAAGATCTTGAACAGTTTAATGATAGGCAATGAAATTGAAACAATAATAAAAAAAAATGTACCAAGTAAAGTGTATGTCCAGATGAGTTCCCTGAGGTAATCTATATAAACTTCAGGGAAGTTTTAAGATTAGTCTTGTCAAGCAACTTAATGAAGTTGAAAGGGATGGAATATTCCCAAAGTCATTCCTGGAAGCTGCCATTACCCTGATTCAAAAACCAGACAAAGATCCAACTAAAAAACAGAACTATAGACCAATCTCTTGAAAAAGTATGAATGCAAAAATCATCAAGAAGCTACTGGCAAACAGATTATAATGAATCTTAAAAAGAAATAATTGATCAGGAGGCTTCCTGCTAGGAACAGAAGAAAGATTCAACATATGCAAATCAGTGAATGCAATATAGTACATAAAGAGAAGTAAAGACACGGAACATACCAATAGATGTAGAAAAAGCCTTTGGCAAGATCCAACAACTTTTCATAATACACATTCTGAAGAAAATAAAAAAAGAAGGATCTTATCTCAATCTGATAAAATGTAGGTATGAGAAACTCATTGCTGATATCATATTAAAAAACTGAAAACTTTCCCTATAAAATCAGAGATAAGACAAGAATATTCACTATCACCACTGCTGTTGAAAATAGAACTTTAAACATTAGGAAGAGCAACTGGCAAGAAAAAAAGTAAAAAGGGATATATATATATATATATATATATATATATATATATTACATATTATATATATGGAAGAAGTGATATCATCATTATTAACAAATGATATCATTATCCTCTACATAAACACCCCCAAATCCACCTAAATATTCTTAGAATTAATAACCAAGTTCAGTAATGTAGCAAGATATAAAATCAATACACAAAAATCAGTAGTGTTTCTGTGTGCTAATAATGAACCCACTAAAAAATAAATTAGGTAAAGAATACCATTCACAGTGCCACAAAATATTAAATGCTTAGGTATTAACCTAAGGTGAGAAAGACCTCTACAATGAAACTACAGCACTCTAAAGAATGAAATTGAAGGAAACATCAGAAAGTGGAAAGATGGTCCCTGCTCCTGGATAGGCAAAAACCAATATAATCAAAGTTTTATATAGTCAAAATTCATGTATAGATTTAGTGCACTTCCAATCAAAAGTCCAACAGCAGTCTTCAGGGCCTTGTAAAAAACAATCCTAAAATTTTTATGAAGTCAAAGAGACATAGAAGAGTAAAAGTAACCTTAGGTCAAAAGAGAAAAGCAGAAAGCATCATTACCCCAGACTTGAAGTTACATTGCAAAGCTACAGTGATAAAAACAGCATGTTACTGGCACAAAAAGAAACATGAGGATCAATGGAAAGGAACAGAAAATCCAGGAAAACAACCCCAAGTACATTCAACCTTTTGATCTATTACAGAGGTGCCAAAAACATATAGTGGAGTAAAAATAATTTCTTTAACAAGTAGTGCTGAGATAATTGGCTATCAACATGTTTTCCACCATGTAATAAACTAAAAACAAAATGATGAAAGAACTAAATGTTTAAAAAGACCCACTTAACTAGCTGGAAGACAACATAGGAAAAACTCTTGAAGTCATAGACATAGGCAAGGTCATTCTAAATAGAGCCATAGTAGCACAGGAAGTAGTACTGAGAATCAAAAAATGGAATTATATCAAACTAAAAAGCTTCTACAAAACAAAAGAACCAACCAATACAGTGAAATGGCAGGAAACATATGGGAAAAAGCTTTCCGGTGATACCTCAATCAGAGAACTCATATCTCTAGAATACATAAAGAACTCAAAATGTTATACTGCATGAAATAAAACACCCAATCAGGAAAAGAACAACTGAAATGAATAGATGTTTCCAAAGAAGAAATCCAAATGGCCAATAAAAACATGGTGTGAAGAAATACACAACATTGCTAGTAAAAAGAAATGCAGAACATAAGAACGCTGGGAGTCAGCCTTACCCAAAAAAGAATGCCCATCATCAAGAAAATAAATTACAAGCCTTGGAGTGACTGTGGAAAATGGGGACTTCTACACTGTTGGTGGGAATGAAAACTAATGCAATCACTTTGGAAATAAGTATGAAGATTTCTCCAAAAATTGAAACTAGAAATTCCATTTGACCCACTTTTATTTGCCTTCTAGATATCTTTCTGAATGTTTAAAAAGCATGGATACAGATATTGATAGCAGCACAGTTCATAATAGCTCCATTTTGGAACAGCATGTACGGTCATCAACAGGTGACAAAGGAAATGTGGTTTTTGCACGCAGTGAATTAGTACTGTGCCTCAAAGTAAGATAAACCTGTCATCTGTAAGAAAATGGATACACTTGGAGACCAAAATGTTAAGTGAAGTAAATCAGACAGAACAAATTTAAATATCACATCGTTTCCCCCGTAAGAGACAGGGGTTTAGTTGCTCACGCGGAAATGCACAATAGCAAGTTCCTTTTGGTGTCTGTCCTTCAACACTGTCCAATTTTCAGGGGAACCCATGGGAACGTCTACATTCAGGCTGTGAGCTGTAGTCCTGGATCTCATAGGCCCAGTTTATGTCACGTCTAGGTCATCCCACTGAAAACCTGCTCAGGTTCTCCTGAGAAGGCATGGGCAGGGCTTTGGGAACTGTTCTGCACACATGTCTATGATCTTGTAATAACAGCTCAGGCCTGCTCCCCAGTAAGCTCTGCCATGCCCCAATCTCCTATGCCAATTCCATTTGTGTGAAATGTCATCAACGGGCAAATCTATAGAGACTGGAACTAGATCAGTGGTTGTCAGGATGCAGAGAGACAGCAGAATTGAGTTTGACTGCTAATAAGTACTGGGTTTCTTGTTTGTTTGATAGATGTCCTGGAGTAAGACAAGGGTGACATTTGTTAGACACATTGAATTTACAGGAAACCTCTCATGGAATCGTGCACTTTAACATTGTGGATTTTGTGTAATATAAACTATGTTTTAGTTATATGAAGGAAGTGGATGGACAGGGCATGGAAAGAATGAGAAACAGTTTATGTTGCTGAACATCATCAATTTGGGGCCAACAGTTATGGATTTGAACTTCAGTTCTGTCTTCTATCATTTAGCTCCAACTATCTCACTTTTTTGATAAGAACAAATGTTTGATGCCCAATGAGCATAAAAGTCAATAATTTGGTCTTGAATTAAAAAAAAAATTTAACCAGGAATTATAAACTCAGATCTTCCTCCTGTACCAGTTTCTAGTGAGAAATTTATAGGATAGGAAAAGAAAGTTGTTTGCTGACTGAATGATGCTAAGGAAGTATGTTAGGGTTCTTTTGCAAGGACACGTAACATCCTCCCTCATCTAAGATCCTGTATCTCTTTGCAGGGCAGTTACTGTGGGGCTTTTAGACATTTTAGACAAAATGTCATTGACTACGTGAACTGGTTTCTTCTGCTTACGTACATTTTTCCATACCCAGTTTCAGTCTGCCCTTCAGCAGATTGTGGATGTTTCCCTCCAGAAACTAGACTTTTGTTACTTACGGAATTTATTTCTGACAAGTACAAGACATAGTTTATTTTATCTGTATGATGAAATATTCCCATGTAGCAAGCATAATACCCACTTACAGATCAAGTGGGTGGATTAAAGGGAACAGGAGGGTCCTGAGTGGCAGACCTTGGGTTGATATTTGTTAACTGGTAACCATTGCCATGACGAAGGCAACTTTTTTCTCAGAAGAAATATATTAATGAAAAGAAATAAAAAAGAAAAAATATATCACAACAATAGGCCATTATATCCTTGCAATGAGTCTGCTATATAGTATTGTGTAAATATTTCCCGTACAAACATTTAAATAAATACATTAAAATTATGTTTAGGTTTCTGCTAGTAATTGGACATATTCTTTCTCATGCACAATTCTGTAGTAAGAAAGAAACACTGCCCACAGAATTTATATGCAAATAACTTTTTGTGTTCTTCAATGGAAAGACGTCGGATACTTAAGTAGTACTGAGAATTTATTTCTAGCAGTTTCTGTGGCTATAGGTCATTTTCACTTTATAGAAGTTTATCACTGTGTAAGTCAGGTGGCAAGACCAGGCAGTCTTTTGTATACAGTTCTCATTATGTTTTTCTAAAACAATAGAATTCTTTCATGCGTACGGCTACTTCATCTATGCTCGTAGAAAACATTTCATGAAGGTGAAATAAGACTGGATGGAAACACAAAAAGCAAGTGAAGAGGAGGTAGTGAGACATTTAATAATGGGCTCCTGAAGACATGAGGGTCTGGAACTGCATATAATCTCTTTTTTTTTTTTGTTACTGGGGATCAAACTCAAGACCTTGTGCTTGCCAGGCAGGCTCTTAAGCCACTGAGCTAAATCCCCAGCACAATCTCATATTTTTTTGAAGTTAATCCAACATCAGACACTTATTCTAAATGAACCATGTTTTTACATGGTTGTAGAAACCCTAAATGGGCTTTAGTTAGTCCATTTTAAAAATGTGCAGATATCATTTGAGCCTATCAGAGATAGTTGTTACTCTTTGTGGCATTTGGAAAAGAGCTGTCAGAGTTGTACTCTTAGTAGAGAACGCTGGGGAGAAAAACCAAACTGCAGGTGACAGAGCCAGAGCTAAGGGCATGAATGTCTAGTTAGCAAAGGGGAGGACAAAAGAAGGGCACCCATGGACTTTAAAAAGTGCGGAGGCCAAGACATCAGCATGTGAAAGAGAGGCTTTGGGGAAAAGAAATTTTAAAAGGTAGAGAGCATCTATTTTCCTCTGGTTATTCTCATTAAAATCCCATTTATTCAAGCTTTTGCTTTCTATTCATCTCCTGTCCTTTCCCTATTGAATATTTTCTCCTAGCAGTGCAGCCAACTGTTCTCCTTGTTTTCCTGTGTATCATTTTTCACCACTCAGGCTCTTTTTTGTATTCTATCCTGATTGCCTCAAGCCAATTTTCCAAATTGGATACAGGGACTCAGTTTCTCAACATCTCCCTTGGGAGTATCCAGGCAAGGACCCAAGCTGGCAGTAGCCCGCGCTGAGGGGCAGAGTCAGGGACTCCATACCTGCTTCAGCTCAACGCTTCTTGGATGCAAGCAACCCTAGGGCCTAAGGGAAGGGTCCTTGGAGAGAGTCTCCTGGTAACAGTGTAAATGCTGCATAGGCTGGTGTTTTAGTCCCCCACACAATGACTGCAGACCGTGACACACTTCCACATATACTGAGTTGAATGGATCAGTGTCAAAGGAAAAAGCAGTTGCTGGGGAAAAGGAATGGTGACCTTGACACATGCCTCCAATGATATCTAAACACTTTCTTAGTGTGCCAAAGCTCACTGTGTACTATAAAATTGTCTGAGATGGGAGAGTAATTTCTCAAGTCCTTCAAGGGACTATTTAAATTTTTAGGAGGTTCATGTTTAATTTTAATAATTACTGTTTTAATAATGTTTGATTTTGCCACACAAAATGATTTTGTAATTTCAGTAGTATATTAGTTTGCTAGAACTGTTTTGACAAAGTAACACAGATTGGGTGGTTTATGCAACAAGAATTTATTGTCTCTAAATAAATTTACAGGCCAGAACAGGACCAAGGTGTTATGAAAGTTGTTTTCTTCTGAGTTTAATATTATAGACAGCTGAGTTAGAGAGTAATTAATATGCGGTGAAAGAGGCACTGGCCTCTGAAGGAAGACGGCAGAAAAGAAAATCATTAGAATATGGCTGGTGACACATTTGAAGAAAGCAAGGTCTCAAGGTAAAGTCACAATGGTCAGGCTTACTTGCCTAAGGGGTAAGCTACACTGTAGTTAGTATCACCCAGTCTGTTAAATCCAGAATAAATTAGATATCTGAGTGGGTAAACAAAACACCTGGCCCACCCTTTCCCAAAATATTCCTGTTTTAAACGTTATAGATAAACCAGAGTTAATGATGTCAGTCCTATTCCCTTGCTGTGTGACCCATTTCTCTGCTGGATCAATATCAGCTAAGTAGCTATAGTTGTAATCCTATAGGTTGATTGTAGTTTGACCCATGTTGTACCCGCATTGTGATTTACTGTATAGATTACCCCAGACAAAGGGCCTCTATGGCAACCACTCAAGACCTTTCCTGTCTCTCTCAGGAGATATTCGTATTCCCCACTAAACCTTTTCTACACTTAACCTCCTTTGTCCTTTGAAATTCATTCTTTGATTTCAGGGACATGAACTTAGCACACCTGACATCTAACAGGTTGAGTATATCCCTTCTGTATCACTGTGAGGGAAGGATTTATATCAGACATCTTTTTTAGTTGTAATGGCTTTCTTCTCCCTGTAAGTTCACATCATTTTCTTTCTATATATGTCTGTTTCGAAATTGTCTCTTCTTATAAGGTCACAAGTTATATTTCATTAATGGTCACCATAGTGCTCTTATGTTCTTAATTTTCTCTATAATACTATAATGCCTTGTCTCCAAACATGGACAAATTCTGAGATATCAAGATTCGAATTGCATCATATAAAGTTGGAAATGGAGACACAATCTAATAACAAATAGTAATAATATATAAGTGCTCATTTAAATTACATTTAAATAAATATTTTAGTTAATGATTAAGTACATATAAAGCACATTTATTGTTGTCTGTAAGAAAGCACTCAATGAGGATTACTTCTCCTTTTGTATATTCTAAATATCACAGTGGGAATTTAGTAGAACACAAGTATCCAGATTATGAAACATACTGATCTAGTGGAATCTCTTATTTCAACAACCTAGTATCTAAAATAGTTCCTGACATACAGCACAGAATAACTTTTTTTAATAAAGAGATTTCCATATCATGTCTTCATCTGTTGTGAATTATCTTCACTAGGATACAAACACACACACACACACACACACACACACACACACGACTGGTTTTATCATCTGAAAGTTTTGGAATTCGATGGAGAAAAACAGTTTCTGTGAGAGTTCAACTCAAATATACTTAAGGGGACAAGAATAAAATTCACATGTTAAAATTATAATGGTTACCTCTCAAAAATGTAGTAAGTTCCCCACCACCTAGAAACAGTAATTCTAGTTTATTTTCCATTATAAACATTTAATAAAGAAAGAATGGCATCCAAAAACATTTGTTTTTATGTTCCCAATCTTGCTTCACCAGTTTTGGTAAATGTCTTATTACTCTACCTTTTTTGCCTTATGCTTCTTCATTGTGGAACTAGAGATACTATCTCATATCTGCAAATTTTATCTCTCTCTCTCTCTCTCTCTCTCTCTCTAAATCTAAACTCTCTAAAAATATGTTGCTTAGTACATTTTTAATTAATGCTTAATATCTTAGCTCACATAAGTTATATGCATTTATATAACATATACATAATTTTATCATTATATATAGTGTAATATGTGATATATTACATATCACATATTGTGTTACCCTATTGTGTTACCCTAATATGTTATCACATATTACACTTTATATACTATATATATAATTTCAAAGACAAGCTTCTGCAAATTGTTTCTCTTACCCAGTTGTGGTGGTGCATGCCTGTAATACCAGCACTGAGGCCAGCTAAGCCAGGAGAATCACAAATTTGAGTCCAACCCAAATTTAGTGTCTTAGTAAGATTTAGAATAAAAACTTTCAAATAATTAAGCTGTTTTTCATGTGAAAGAAATAAGATTTATTAGCTAAAGAATCAAGTGAATTAAAATGAATTGGTTTTTCAGCATAGAATACATGTTAAAGGGAACTGTAAGGAAAGAGATGAAGCAGGTTAGGTGTTTCAGATGCTTAGTGTTCCCAGCATAAATTACACCAATTCTCTCAGACTGTTCAAATTTCTTATGATATTGAACAGGAGTTTGTGTTTTTTGCTAGGACAGGTAAAATTAGGATTACTCTTTCATATAGCTTTGTGTAGTGTGTATGGACTATTACTCAGTAATCACTAGTCAATTATTAAGTAAAGAATTACTGATGATTTTCAAATACAAACTCTGAAGACGGACTGTAATATGTGATTCTATTTACTTGAGCTTGTAAAGGCAAAACTATGTTCATAGCATCAAATTTTACATGAGCTGGAAATAGAAAGAAAGATTGATTATTGTTATTGTTTCGGTGTTAACTGCTCCCCAGTGCCCATATGTCAAAACCTTGATTCCCAGGTTAACATTAGAATTGGTAGAACCATTGATACTTGAAACTTTGTGAGAGATCCTTACTTCGGTCACTGGGGATGTGCCCCCAAATGAGATATGACAACTTGGTCTCCTTTTTCTTTGCTTCTTGATTCATGAAGTGAGTGGTAGCAAAGTGCCACAGTCCCTTGTCATGATGTGCAGCCTCGTTACTGGCCCGAAGTAAACAGGTCAGCCGATTCAGCACAGTGAGCCAATGTAATAACCACTCTTGCCTTTCTATGCTGATTATCTCAGATGCTTGTTATAGCAACAAAAATATGCCATGTTTACAGACAGACATGTGGGATTTCTTGAAACCAGAATGCTGTGTATGTATGTGCATAACTATACTTCAAATAACCTATTTAAAACAATTAAAGAAAGAAAATGAAAACAATGAGCACTCCACGTGCCACAGGACCAAAAAGATCCTTCACAAATTAAAAGAGCAAATGGAAATTGTTCAACGTCACTGCTAACTGAATAAAATAGGAATTTAAAATGATAATCTGTTTCAGTTTACCATAATATGTGGTTCCAGCAAAGATATTTTTCATGCATTTGTAATTAGCATTTAAATTTGTTAAAAATATTTAAATGGGGCAATATAGCACTATGCCACATTACTCTGAATTATATATTTAGTCCTAGCATGTTACTGTGGGGGAACAGCATTAAATGTTTAAAAAATACATTAATAAAGATAGTAATTCATTTCAGTAGCAAACTTCAAATACACAGTAGAAATCCAAAAATAGGAATTGTACAAAATTAAGTGAATTCTATCATTAAGTAGAATAAAACATGAATACAAAATGAGAGAGTGTATATATTTATCTGTTTAGAAAGATTTTTTAAAAAAATATTGAAAATATACTTGTAGGAAGCAAAATAATACCTAAATTATGTTCATGAGTTAGAGTTGTCGGCCCTCAGGTCAATGTTAATGCATTAGCATTCTATATAACATAAGATGCCTTTAAATACATGAGCTGTATAAAACAAGGCTATGCATTGATGCCTTGATTAAAACTTTGTTACTAGAGGATTGCATGAACCTAATCTTGCATTTTTCAAAATAATGATTCAATATTCATGGCATCAATTACTTTGGAAACTTTATTGAACATAACTTATGCAAATATCACGAATTCTCTATACTTTCCCATAAAGCTTTCATTTTGTTGCCTGATATCAGTAGTAATTTCCATTTGAAAACTAGAGGAAATAATATATTAAAAGCAAATATTTATTTGATATATTTTGCATGTGGTGATAAAGAAGCAGTTAGTAATAATTAGGGGTAATAGTAGTGCTTTCTTTTCAGTAGTCATGTTATTATAGTTATAATTGGAATATACAGGAAATAGAGAGAAGGAAGAAAAGCTGAAAATGATTATTTTGAGGAGAGAAGGAGGGAGTTGGGTGAATCATTCATGACCTGGTAAAAGAGTGGCTCATTAGAGTTTCTAGTACAGTAGTTGAGAAAATGACTATATTAAATCTTTTTTTTTCTTATTGTAGTATATAAAAATAGGCAATATGCTTGTGTAAAAATAAGTATGTGCTTATAGGATGCAAGGGTATCCAATTTAGTCTCAAATGGCATTGTGTAGCTATGACAGGCTGGAGGTGACACTTTGGCTCTTAAAAAAATTACTGTAATATACCGAGAACATTTCAAATCTTGCATGCACAGAACAAATTTTGAGACTATATTTTTCATGAAGATTTGTGGCAGATTCTGCTACTATCAAGTCAAAATTACCAACAAAATATTTTTAAAGGTGTCCAAGTTGTTTTTAAGGCACAAAGTGTTAAAACCACGCAAAATTTGGAGAGAGACACAGGACAAGTAATTCAAATTATATTATTTTAATAGAATTGTGCCAAGGTAAGATTTAAACAGGTTTTGAATGAAGTGTTGTGATAGGGACATGAGCAGAATGGTCCTGATTTATATAGAAAATATGACTATAGATTCTGTAAGTGAAGGAAGCTAAAGGAAAAGTGAGAAAAAAGAGAAGATGATGCTAGAATTGACTCTTGATAGATGAATAATAGATTGATTTAAAAATACCAAGAGATTTTCAGGGAGATAGAAAAATATTCTTGAGGTAAACAAAATAAGAAGTTTGTCATGTTGATGGCAATGCAGTACTGAACAATTAGAGCATAGAGTGGAACGTGAAGACTTTTGAAAGATGAATTTAAAGAAAAAGACATTATTGTATGCAATAAGTGGTGCTATGGGGTTCAGAACTCAAGAAAAAATGAATTCATTCAAAAAATGAATTTAGTTTCTCCATTCAAAGTATTAAGTGCTTGAAATGGATTCATTTTAGTGTTCTAGATCATGTTGCAAGGCCAAGCTATCACCTCATTCCACATGGAAAGTCACTGCTGTCAAAGGACCATTAAAGACATTTATAGCGCTCTGAATGAACCAATGTTAGTGACAGAAAATGTAAACAACCACATACACATCTAGAAGAACTCCAGCCCAGTACTCTAGGTTTATGGAATACCCAATATAATCAAACTTAGAACGAGAGACACCAACCATGGTGGAACTGAGAAAGTAAAGGAAGGTAACAACACACAAGAGATGTAAGAAAGCAGATCACGCAGGTCCTCCTTGTTGTTCCACGATATATTTTGGCTGTGTCTCTCCATACAACACATGAAGAATTAGCTAGAATAAAAGCATCTTATGAAATCAGAAAAGCATTTGCCTTTCCAAAGGCACACGAGGGAACCATTTTTCCCTTTCAACATCATGTCAGGATTGTTGGGAAAACACTCTTGAGAGATGTCAAATCATAGTCTTTCACATGGGAGAAAAGCTTCATAAAAACAAATTGCTGTTTGTTTTAAGAGACTTCATTCTCATTTTTCTGTTCGAATCTCTGAAGGGTAATACAAAATATTGTCTTACAGGGATTGCTATGGTAAATACACATCTCTCATTGGATTCAAGAATAAACTGATATTTCTAGCATCAGTACTTTTTATGTTATTAGTTTGGGGGACTGTCATTTGCTCTTTTTATTACTACCTTGATCCGCACAGAGTCAGTTGTTTTCTTGAGAGTTCTGATTTCTTTCCACTTATAATTTGCATGCACTATTTTATTTTAAAATTTGAGCAGGTTTCTTTCTGTATTTTACATGAAAATACCTTGAGGTGGATCTTTGTAATTCAAATAATATTATCATAGTGAGAGTAATTGCAACTTGAATTTTGGATGAGATTTCAAGAAAAAAACCCTACTTAATCTAAAGAGAAAATTTGTTTCATTTTGTTCTCAGTCATAAGCACCTTCCAGTCTCCAAATACAATTTAACATTCTTTAGTGTTAGCTTACTGATCGTACTTTGAAAAGAAAGTCTGCAAAAATTCATACAAAATTTGTGAGTTCAGATGTGCCCCACCTGGTTGACTGTCAAGTCAGATTTTAATCCAAAAAAGAGCCTGCTTTCACTTTGTGTGTTTGGCACTTTGGGTGACAGAAATGTGTTTCTTTTGATCCTTTTTGAAATTGAGTCCCTTTTCCTAACTCCTTCTGTCTCCCTCTCTTTCTCCTCTTCTTTCTTCTGTTTTCTGTCTATGTGTCTGTCTCTTTCTCTTTCTGTCTCTTTATCTCTCTTTTTTTGCCATGGTAGAAGAAGCGTGTGGAGTAGATTTAGTTAGAAGGATGACACTAAAGACACCCTAGTGAGAAGCAGACACTGAAATCATAATAGGGCTGTAAGGTGAATTAAAGAACATTTACCAAACTCATAAAGATTACAAATTTAGAATGTATTTAGTAATATTCTAAATTATGGCAGAAAGGCAAGCTAACATCCAGTCCTTGTGGAGTAAATCTGCTATCATGCATGTGTGTGCACATGTACATTTATGCATTTATGTAAAATATGCACATACACACAGTATAGATAAACTTGGAGCAATGCAGGCTAAGTGAAATGAGCTGTACACAAAAAGACAAATACGACACTAACATGGGGTTTCAAGAGAGTAGAATGATACTTAACAGAATTTGGGGAGTAAATTAGAGAATAGGAAGTTAAGGATGATCAAGGAGCAAACATCAGAGAGGAGAAATAAATGTTGACAAGTTTTGTATTAATTTATAGTATAGAATGATGATTAATGTCAATACAGTATTGTTTATTTCAAAGTAATTACACATGTCAAATATTTCTTCACACAAATTGATAGGGTAAATGAGGTGGTGGTCATGTTAATTAGCTTGATTCAATCATACCACACTGTATACCATAAATGCATAATGCTACATGGTAGTTTAAATATACACAGGTATGATCTGTTAGTTGAGTATTAAAACAGCCATGTACTTTGCTGAATGGGGAAGAGGCTATCTGACTTGAAGAACTTCATGTTGAAGGATAGTTTTACTAATTATTGACTTTTGAAATGAGCTTTCAGTAAACAGCAAAACAAAGAATTCCAGGATGGGGAGCATCTGGGTGTGGCATCCTGGTGAAATTCTCACATCTTAAGTCTCCAAAGAGGCCTAGTTCTATCATTAGCTCAGAAAGTGCCTATCATGTCCCTATGTTTACTCATCTGTAAACAAAAATAGAGAATAAATTACTATACCAGTTATCTGTTTAACATTTATTTGCAACAGGCATTTAGTTTAAGCATCATTTAATTTAATAAAGCTTATTTGACTGAGCAAAGCTGAGGTGGTCTTTTTTGATTTTATGGTCTTTATAAATGTTTTGGGCATGAAATTTCATATAGTAGCAATTATGTATTTGTTATTTCCTTTCTTCATTAAACAGTGAAGCATTATCCATGACAGTTTGTGGCTATATTCATACAGCGTACTCAGCCCTAGTGCAGACCCTGGCACATTCAATAATTTGTTGCTGACTAGCTACTCTGGGAGATGATGGGCAGCGAAGTCACATTTCAAAAGGTGGGATAACTCCTTTTCAGGCAAGTCCTGATCTAACATCCAAGATAAATCAGTCTAAAATATGAATCTACCTGACTGTTTCAGTGAAAAAACAGTAAAGCACCATCTTATGGAAATTCTTAAGTGATGCCAAATGGTTGCAAAATAAAGTGAAAGATTGTGCAGGCAGTATGGAAAAAGTTTCTCAACTAACTTCTCTACTAGGCTCAGAAAATTAAAACTTTCAAATCAACATGAAACACCATTGGTGGAAAATCTTATCTCCATAAGAATGAAAGATGATGTCTCTATAATGATGAATGCATTGTAAATAACACTGTGTATACACAAAATTCTAGCCTGTAAGATATATGGCTAACACACTTTCAGCCTGTGAGATTTTTAAAGCATGAAAGACAAAGAAATTCAATGTGTGTCTCTTTCACGTATGTCTTATGATATATAGTAGAGGCTGTCAGATATGTGTAAATATAGAATGGTACTTGGTAACATTTTGCTGTTGGAAGCCATTAATTACTACTTCTCTGCAATACAAAATCACTGCACAATTGGCATTAGAAATATTTTAAAGAATGGAAAGACTGATTTATGATGAGATACAACAGCAATTAGATACATGCTAGGAAAAAAAAACTTATGAGACAGCTACATGCATTTAGACATGTGTGAGGTGATTTCCAGTACATAGGAAAGCTTTGGGACATTGCTTTAAGCTTGTAAGACCCTGCCCAGCCTCCCAAACCATCTGAGGCCACACAGGAGGTCACTGCAGGCCTAACTGGGCCATGTTCAGTGATCCCTGGGTGAAGACAGCTGCCTGATTCCACCACGTGAGCTGAAAGTGCATGTGGTAATTTCCAGTGCATGGGAAAGACTTGGAATATTGCTCAGAGCCCAAAAATATGGGAAAATGACAAAGTGAAAGACCAAAATGTAATCTCAAACCTCCAGCCCAACCCAAGCAAGCCTAGGAGACATGGACATAGAAAAAATGTGAGCCATACACATGAAATACATGAAATGATAGCAACTGAAGTAAAGAAACAACTTCAGGAAGCTATAAAAGAAATCAGATCAGAAGTAATATCCCAGGTAAAAGAAGAAATGATAAATGCAACAAAAGAAATACTGAACACATCTAAAGAAGACATAGTCAAAAAATTAGAGGAACAATGTAAAAAGATGGAGACCTTGAATGAACAGTATAAGAAACAATACATGAAACAGATTCAAAAAGATATACAGGAAAAAATTCCATCAAAAGTTGGCAAAACTGCATCAATGAAAGTGAAGATAGACTTTCAGACCTTGAAGACAAGATTGAAGCTAGTGAACAGAAAAGGAAAGATCTTTTAAAAATAATAAGGAATCAGGAAATAACAATTCAACAGCTGCAAGATGATGCAAAGAAGAACAACATAAGACTAATAAGTATAAATGAAAAAGAAGGTGACAAAACAAATGATATCAAGAGGATATTTACAGAAGGAATAGCCAAAAATTTCCCAAACATGAGAATGGAAACTGACATACAGATCAGCAAAGCATATAGAACTCTAAATAACCAAAACCAAAATAAAGCTACACCCAGACATATAATAATCACTATCCCAAAAATCCAACATAAACACCGATTATTAAAATCTGTTAGGAGAGACAGATCACCTATAACAATCCTATCAGAATCAGCAGACTTCTCAACACAAACAATTAAGTCAAGAAGAGCATGGAGTGAAGTATTTCAGATCCTAAAGGAAAACATCTTCCAACCCAGACTGATGTACCCTGCAAAACTGTCCTTCAAAATGGATGTAGAAATAAGATACTTCTGCAACAAAGAACAGCTGAAAAACTTCATGACCACCAAACCAATCCTGCAAAGAATACTGAAAGACCTTTTAGACAGACATAAGAAAAAGCCACTAAGCAAGGCAACCAATTAAACAGACTGGAAAGGTAAAGAATCAACAGCAGAAAGATAACATGACAAAAATAAACTTACATATATCAGTTATAACCTTTAATGTAAATGGCCTCAATTCACCAATTAAAAGACACGGACTGGCAGAATGGATCAAGAAAAGAAATCCAACCATACACTGTATACAAAAAACCCAACTAACATGAAAGGAAACTCATAGACTGAAACTCAAAGGATGGAAAACAATATTTCATGCAACAAGAACCCCACCCCAAAAAGCAGGGGTAGCTATTCTTTTTGCCGACGAGGTGAACTCCAAACCAAGAATGATCCAAAGAGATAAAGAAGGTCACTACATACTAGTTAGGGGAAAACTCCAAGAGGAAATGATAATAAACTTAAATATATATGCACCAAATTCGAGAGCGCCCAGATATACAAAACAAATAGCAGAAATGAAAAAGCAAATAAACAATAAGACAATTGTAACAGAAAACTTTAACACACCATTGACAGAAAGGGACAGATCAACTAGAGAGAAAATCAGCAAAAAAATAACAGAACGTAATCAGACTTGTGAACAAATGGACTTGGTGGATGTATGCAGAGTGTTCCACCCAACAACATCAGAATATACATTCTCCTCATAGAATATGGGACATTCTTTAAAATAGTCCATATTCTAGCCAACAGAACATGCTTAAATAAATGAAAAAGAATTGAATTTATCCCATGTATGTTATCAGATCATAGCAGATGAAACTAGAAATTAATAACAAAAAACCCCTGAAAAACCCCACAAACACATGGAAATTGAATAATATACTCTTGAGAAATCAGTGGGTCACAGAGGAAATTAAAGAAAAAATTAAACAATATTTATAAGCAAATGAAAATGCAAATACAATTTACTGGAACTTGTGGAATGCAATGAAAGCAGTCCTCAGAGCAAAAATTATTGTGGTGTATTCCCACATCAGGAAAACAGAATGAACATAAATAAACAACCGGATACTACACATATAGAAAAAGAACAAGTCAAGCCCAAAGCCAAAAGAAAGGAAGAAATTATAAATGTCAGAGGAGAAATCAATGCAATAGAGACTAAGAAAACAATACAAAGAATCAATGAATCAAAGAGTTGGTTCTTTGAAAGAATAAACAAAATTAGTAAGCCCTTAGCCATCCTTATTAAAAAAACAAAAAAAACCCCCTCAAAATCATGGAATAAGGGATGAAAAGAGTGAAATCACTACAGACACTGTGGAAATACAGAAGATCATCAGTACTTATTTGCAAACCTCTGCTGTCATAGGCTTGATAACACAGAAGAAATGGACAGATTCCTAGAAACATTTGAATTACCAAAGCTGGGTCAAGAAGATGTAAAACTACTGAATACCTCAATTACAATTAACAAAATTGAAGATGTAACTAAATCATTACCAATAAGGAAAAACACAGGTCCAGATGGATTCACTGCAGCATTCTACAATAAATTCAAAGAAGATTTAGCACACACTCCTCAAACTCTTCAATGAATTGAAAGGAAAGCAGTTCTCCCTAACTCATTCCTGGAAGCAAATATTACTCTAATACCAAAACCAGAAAAGACTCAACCAAAAAAGAGAATTACAAGCCAATATCCCTAATGAACATAGATACCAAAATTCTCAATAAAATATTGGCAAACGCAATGCAGGAAGTTATCAAGAAAATTATACACCATGATGAAGTGGGATTAATCACAGGAATGCAGGGATGGTTCAACATATGAAAAATCAGTAAATGTAATCCACCATATCAATAGAGTCAAAAATAAGAAATACATGTTCATTTCTATAGATGCAATAAAAGCTTTGATAAGGTCCAACACTTATTTATGACAAGAACCTTACAGAAAATTGGAATACATACTCAATATGATAAAAGCCATCTATGACAAATCAACAGCCAGCATCACATTAAATGGCCCAAAACTGAAAGCTTTTACCCTAAAATCAGGCACAAGACAAGGATGTCCGTTATTACCACTCTTATTCAATATAGTGATGGAAATACTAGACCGAGCATTTAGACAAAAGAGAGAAATAAAAGGAGTAAGGATAAGAAAAGAAGTTAAATTATCATTATTTGCATATGATATGAGACTTTACATAGAAGACCCCCAAAAATCCATTGAAAGACTCCTAGGTATAATAAATAAATTCAGTAATGTAGCTGGATACAAAGTCAACACTCAAAAGTCAATAGCATTCCTATACACTAACAACAAAATAACTGAGGGAGAAATAAGAGAAACCACAGCCTTTACAATAGTATCCAAAAAAATGAAATACTTAGGAATCAATCTAATGAAATAAGTAAAAGATCTATTCAGGGAAAATTATAATACCCTGAAAAAGAAATTAAAGAGGGTCTCAGAAAAATGGAAAGACATCCCTTGTTTATAGATAAGGAGAACAAAAATTGTGAAAATGGCCATTTTCCCAAAATTGTTATACAGTTTTAATGCAATTACAATTAAAATGGCACCACTATACCTCACAGATCTAGAGAAATCATTCCTAAAATTCATCTGGAACCAGAAGAGACCTATAAATAGCAAAGGCAATTCTAAGCAACAGAGGAAGGCAGGTGACATTACAATCCCTGAGTTGAAGTTATACTACAAAGCTAATGTAATAAAATCAGCATGGCACTGGAATAAAAACAGACCTAAAGATCAATGGGATAGATTAAAAGATACAACTACAACTACAGACACACTCAGCCACCTTATCTTTGATAAAGGGGCCAAACACGTCCACTGGAAGAACAATAGTGTCTTTAATAAATGGTGCTGGAAAAATTTGCCATCCATATGCCAAAAACTAAAGCTAGACCCATACTATCACCATGTACTAAACTAAAATCTAAATGGATCAAAGATCTAAATATTAAAACAGAAACACAAAGTAGGTAGAAATCTTGAAGACATAAGGGTTGGTAGAGAATTCATGAACAAAAATCAAACTACATCAGAAATACTTCCCAGAATCATTAACTGGGATCACATCTTATTAAAGCGTTTTTGCATGTCAAAAGAAATCTGCAGCACAGCAAAAAGAAAACCCACAAATTGGGAAAAAAATCTTAGTCAACTGTCCTTCTGACAAAAGACTTCTGTCTAGAACATATATAGAATTAAAAAAAAAATCAGATCCCTGAAATTAAAAGACCCAGTCCAAAAAAGGGCATCTGAGATGAATACACAGTTTTCAGATGAAAAAACACAAAAGGCAAATAAATACATGAAAAAATGATTAGCACCATTGGTCTTTAGAGATATGCAAATTGAAACCACACTGAGATTCCGTTTCACTCCAGAAAGTATGGCCAAGATAAATAAAATGACCAACAATAAATGCTGGAGAGGCTGCAGAGAAAAAGGAACTCTTCTGCACTGTTGGTGGGTGTGCAGACTGGTTCAGACACTGGAGATCATTCTAGAGGCTCCTCAAAAAGCTGTCGTTGGAAGTCCCATTTGACCCAGCTATTCCACTTCTGGGCATATTCCCAGAAGAACTGAAAACATCATACCACAGTGATATATGTGCACCTGTGTTTATAGCAGCACAATTTGTAATAGCCAGATCTTGGAAACAACTTAAAGGCCCATCAGCTGAGGAATGGATAAAAAACATGTATTTTTATGCAATGGAGTTCTACTCAGCTATAAAGAATGATCACACTGAGATATTTATAAATAAATGGACGCAGCTCCAGACCATACTCATAAGTGAAATAAATCAAACTCACATATGTAAATAAATATCATATTGTCTCCCTAGTGTAAGAAATGGTAAGATTACATAAGATACAAAATTCTCAATAAATACAGTGAAAGGATAAGAATCTGCTCAGAGGGGAAAAATAATACCTCAAGGAAAAGGAGGAAAAAAAAAAGGAAGGGGATAAAAAAAATAGTTTAAATTGTATAAATACACTTAAGCTAGCTAAGATGATTGTGTCACAAATTTCATGTTCTTGGAACAGAACAGCTAACATTCATAGGACTGGAACAGACATTAGCATTTTACATGCTAATATCTGTTGATCTGAGTAACTCTTGAAGATCATTATGTAAAATAACCCTAGTTTTTCTGCTATCACCTTGTTTTGAAGGCCTGTATCATCATTGTTTTGGGCTCTTGCTAATGTTACTTATTTGTCATTTTAGTTTTGTGTTTTCCTAGTACTTTGTTTTGTTTTGGTTTAATTTTTCCTCTAATACAGAAAGGATAGGAGTAAATGTAGAAGCTTATACATGCGTAGAACATCCTCTATACAGTTTATGAAAATCTATTATATTATGCATGATGAACAGCTGCTTTGAAAAAAGAGACATTATGGTATCCACTGCTAATACCATATTGTCATATGGTGAAATCTAGTAATGCTGTTGTTCTTTGTTCTGAATGGTTTTAGTATGTTTTGTATTGTTTAGTTTCAACATACACGAAGGTATGGACAGCTAATTTGAACGATAACAAGAGATATTATGGCAGCCATTGTTGATTTTCCTATTGTCTGGTTTTGAAGACCTATAATGCCTTCATCACTCTGTTCTGATCAGCTTAATACTTTTTTGTATGAATTATTGTGTGTGAAGATATGGACAAATATTTAGAAGAAAACAGAAGACATTATAGTAGTCATGGCAGGTATCCTGTTATCTTGCTTTGAAATCTGTGTCACTTACATTGTTT
Organism: Dolichotis patagonum; assembly: GCA_004027295.1. Lineage (NCBI taxonomy): Eukaryota > Metazoa > Chordata > Mammalia > Rodentia > Caviidae > Dolichotis > Dolichotis patagonum. The sequence goes on along the minus strand of PVJX010000486.1, from coordinate 145,788 downwards.
TCTTCTTATCTACTTCGTTCTTTTTGTTATGTTATGTTTTACCTCTTTAAAATAAAAAAGAAAAAACCTATGATTTATAAAATCTATGCAAAGGTAATGAAAAATAATATATACATTTTTTAAATGATAAAATAAGTGTGATAAAGATTAAAGGGATGAAATTGAGAGTGCAATGATACTTTTGCCTGGGAACATATTTAAGGAGATTTTTATATGGGTTTATTAGTTTGTTGGGGTTTCTGTAATAAAGTATACATAGTCCTCTGTGTCTGTCAACTAAGTGCAGATCAAACATGTTTGAAAAATATTTGTGTTTTACAGGACACATTCAGACATTCCTTTTTGTCTCTTGCTAAATGATACCATATTGGGAGACAATAAATTACTGTTATCTCAACCACTCAGTTTGTTGAGAAAATGCTTCAGTATTCATGGAGGACTAGGATCTAGGACCCAGGCAGATATCAAAATTCACAAATATTTGTGTCCCTTACATAAAATGGCATAGTGTTTTCATATAAATTATGTATATTCTTTATTTTATTTTATTTTATTTTATTTATTTTATTTTATTTTTATATCAGTGATCAAACTCATGCCCTTGCACTTGCCAAGCAGGTGCTTGTACCTGGCTTACTATGTATATTCTTTCATGCAAATCTAATAGATTACTTACACTGCAGTGTAAGAACCTTTCTCAATAGTGTCATGACACTGTGGAGAGTAGGTCAAGGGGACATAATAAAAATGCATACAACTAGAAAATAGACTGAGCTCTAAAGAAGGAACTTCTCAACTGACATCAGAATGATGACAGAGTCCTCTATGACGAGAACTCCAATCATCTGCCAGAAAACAACCAGAAGTTGTATATGTATAAAAAAAGGTAACAGTGAGGCCAAAATGACCCTCACTATGTTTCAGATTGTTTCTGTGTCTTTATTTTATGCACTTCTCCTTAGTGTTAGTGTAGGGGGCATAGTCAATGAGACCAGTGTTTGTAAAAAAGGAAACTTTTCAGGTATTATTGAAGTGTTAATAAAGATGGAAACATTATTAGGTGTGATTGCCTAGACCTGCTGTGAAATATAAACCTGGGTGAAGATCAGAAATCTGGGTTGGAAGAAATGAGTATCATAATAAGAGCATGGAACAGGAACAAATGCAGGGTCTAAAGAGGTATTGGTGGAGTGGTTGCTGGGTGCTATTCCTAAATTACAGGAAGGTGCCAGTAAGACTCCTTTTGATTCCTCTTTGAGAAACATTCCTTGCCTCAAAAGTTTCTCAACTTTGGGGAATTATGAAGAACTAGTATAGAGGGTAGAGAAAAGAGGAGCAAGAAATATAAAAGAACTTATTAGCAATGACCTTACTCAACAAAGAAAATTGGAACATGACATAGCAGATAGGAGAGGTCAAATTTTCTACCTTTCCTCTCACACATTATAATTATATGTCATAATGCATATTGTAATGTGGAAGTGCCAAGCTAGATGACCTAATAGATATTTTCAATTTCTAATTTCTTTGCTGCAAAATTAAAGTATTAATCAAACTAAAAGCTTGCTAGGCTGGTTAAAGGTTGTCTTTGCACAGCAGTAATAGGGCTGCCTTTCTCTTCTATTTATTGATGCCCTCTGCACTGTTCCTCAGAGAGGGTCTGTGAGAATGTCAGCTGAACCAAATGTTTCCCTTCCTCTTCTTGCAGTTGCAGTGGGCTTTCCCAGGGCTTTGCATTGATGTTGGGCACAGTGAGAATCTAGGAACACAGTTGAGGATAAAAGTTTGATCAAAACAAACAAAACTTTAGAGGAAGAAACCCGAAGTACTTATGAGTTCCTTGGAATTAGCAACTGCCAGTAATTCATGGCAGTAATTCATGGCTTTCTACATTTACAACATTCTACAATTTGAAAAAATAGAAAATCTTGATTTTTAGAAGTCCTTCTTGTAATAATTAATCTGAACTACTGTGAAATTTCACAGATAGGGATGCTATTTCTCTCCTTTTGAAATTATTTCATTATTCCTTATTGGAACATCTGTTATCACTACATACAAAAGAGGAGATTTTTTCTCCAAATTTACCAAATTCTACTTTTATTTCTTAAAAATTATGTTATGAATAAATATATGTGAGTTTATTATAGTATCTAACATTTGGTTCAACTTATTCAACAATAGATGGATGTGTTAAATCAGTTGTGCAGTGATCAACACACAATAAAGAAATAAAAATCCCCCCAAAATTACTAATAAAATCATGCCTTCTTAGTTATGTATGACTGAAAAACCTGTTTAAATAAGAATCTTCTTTAAAATACCAACACCATTTAAAGAACATCTTCATCTTACTATGTATTTCAGCAAGAATCTCAAGCACTTTATGTTTGGAATCTCAAGAACATCTCTTTTCAATGATGAATAAACTAAAGTTTACAGGTTAATAACAATTGCTAGCATTATTGTTAAGTGACAAGTTTTGTTATTGATATTAATTTCTACAAATAAAACATGGCAGGTACCAGTATATACATTTACTCAATTTATAATTGTTCCTCCTATCGAGATACAGAATCTGATTCTACTTCTGAATATGAGCTAGCTTTAATAACTTGCTTACTCAGGAAAATGAAATTGTGAGTGTTAATCCTGCTATGTGAACCTCACTGGATTAAGAAACATTTAACAAACTAGTAAGAGCATCACATCCCTGTGTGTGGCCAGGTGACTCCTGGAGTTTTAGCCCTGCATAGTATATATGGTACCTGATCCTCACTGACATAATTCCCTATTCTGCTCCGTCCTCATAAACCCAGCCCCTTTGTTCTGCTATGCCTTTCCACTCTGATATCTCTGCCTTGGAGCCTGTCAACCACGTATTCAGTCTCTTAAAACAGTGAAGTTAATTAAACCTTTCTTCTTTTAATCTGTGAGTGTCAGGTATTGTGTCAAAAATGTGTGCTTTCTTTCTGCTTCCCATTTCTGGTGTTGTTCCTGTGTCTCAGCTGAGCTGTACTGAGAGGTCTGAGCCACTTAGAGTCCAGGTATAGACATTCTGGTTGACAGTATTCTCTTAGCTCAAGCTGATCTGTACCATGAACGATCAAGTTTTTTAGGAAAGAAACCTTTATCATATGAAATTCAGGCAAGCCTTTATGTAGTTCCTTCCAGAATTGCCATTCAGTTATATTTTCAGGACACCAAAGAACACTCTTAGGTGAGCAAAATGATTCCTCAAAACTCTTAGAAGTGGTAAATTACTACAGTAAATCACAAAGTCTTCAGATTGTTTTGCATAACCAGTAGATAACAAAATACTAATTAGAATTTATTGTGGTACCGTACTTAAATATTTATCTGAATTATCTAATTAATTATGATAATAATGTGATTTGGTTTGTATTGTTATCTTCATTGTAATTATGACAAAAAAGGAACACAAAAATTAATTATTATATAAAAGTCACTTAGTAATGATATACAGGTCTGCTGATACTTTTATTTGCCATAAAATAACTCTCTATATTCTAAAGATAACATTCCTGCTTCTCTGACTTCAGATCATCAGTCATTGATGTAGCTCAAAGCTGAAGACCAATTTTATCCATTCACAAGGAAAGCTAAGGCCTTATCCTTATTGATAATCTTTATCTGGTATGGATTTCCAGTGTCAATGAAATGACACCCAGATAAAGTTATTACTGAAAATCTTGTAGGAAGTAGATTCAATGGCTGAGAAAACAGAGTAATACTTACTTTGCTGAAATGAGGAGTGTGAAGTTATGATAGAAAGAAAAGAATGACAGAGTCTTGATATAGACTTTAAGCTTGGGACCTAAGAACATGAATAACTAGTGTACCATAGGTAAATCCTGGTCAGTCGTCTGGAAAAAGATTATATTTTAGTCCCAGATGTCATAAGAAGCTGCATTTAAATGATCAATAGAGATAATATTAAACCTCTTCATTACTTGTCTAAGAGAGTAGAATGCTCTCCTATAAGACACCTTCCTCTTAAATTCAAATAAATACAGCTTAGTGTAATGGTACCCACCTATAATTCCAGCACTCTTGGAGCCTGAGGGAGGAAAATAGCCAGTTAGAGCTCACCCTAGGCAACTTTGTGAGACCTTTATCAAAAATTAAATATATACATAAAAATAGTTAAGCAAAGAGCTCAGTACAAAACCCTGGGGTTCAATCCTCATACACACACACACACACACACACACACACACATTACAACAATTTAAATAAGCATTTGATTCACGATGAGATATTTGCAACCCTTAGCACGTTTTGTCTGAATAACATAAAGTATAAATTTAACTTTTACTTGCACAAAGATGACTGGTTTCCTTTTTGCTAGAAAGATTTGTGTTTCTCAGTGTCTTATAATCTTCTGGGATAAGCATAGATAGGATTTTTTTCTCCTGTATAGTTCAAGAAGCCCTGTGGCCCTATCAGATTCCCCAATGAACAGATTTCTAAGCATATATCACTGAAGGTTTCACTAAGAATCCTCCCCAAACTCACTAGATCATTCTAAGTAGGAGGCAGGGAAACCATGGCGAACAGGCATAAAACAACCGAAAATCTGAGAAAAGTCAATTTAACAAAAAGCACACACAAACAATGAAGAGGGGATGTTACTCATTCCAAATTAATTCCCATCTTTGACAGAAGACATGTATATCTTGTTTGTCATACATTGGGTTCAGAATATAATAGCATAAAACCTACTCCTTGCAGGCATGCATACCAGGAACCAGCTTTCTTTGGTCAGCATTAATTCTTCTATCACTTTGTTACTCATCAGTGAAGCTCTGTATTGTTATCACCTTATCCCCCAATTATTTGCAAATGCCTATGGATCTATTGCCTAAGAAGTATTTTTTAAGAAATGAAACATAGTGTAAGACAAATTCAGGGATATATGTATCAACATCCTATAGGAGAGTCTAATTTTGTAGTTTTTTTCTTCATATGTAAAGAGGACAGTAAAAGCAGATTTCCCTAAATTATACACATATCAAGCCAATTTATAAGTAAACAAAGGAGGGCACGGGGAAATGAAAAGCCCTCTACCACCCTGAGACTTTTAATAGTTTCCTTTGCCAACAACACATCAAATCTTTTTCTCATTGTGGTTTTAAAATTTCTTCATTCTTTGATGTACACACATTACTGGTACATTATCATTGTTTCTGTTATGAGTGCTAGGTATAACAGAATAAAAGAAGTTTGAGATTTTCTTGTTAAGTGATTTTTAAAATTCATGCATTTTTTAGTCTTTTTAAAAAAATTAGTGCATGTTTTTAATACAAAATAATAATGCTTGTTTTGGGGGATTGGTACATTTAAATGTTCCCCATCTTTCTTCACCTCTGCTTGTGATCTGACTCCCTTCACATTCCCAAAACTCTACTTAGTTGTGACAAACAAACTGAAAGTGGCAAAATACAAAACTAACACAAATATCAATTGTGTTCTCTTATAGGAACAATGATCTCAATGTGAAAGAAATCAGAAAAAAAACAATTTTCTTAACAGCATGCCGAAAAAAAGTACCTAGGAACTAACCCATCCAAGGAAGTGAAAGACAAACCTATAGAATTCTGGAGAAATTAAAGAGAACATTAGAAAACGGAAAGGCAACCCTTGTTACTGGGTTGACAGTTAATATGGTTAAATATGATCATAGTACCAAGTGCGCTCTATAGATTTAATACATTCTTTGCTAGAGTATCAGCATTCTTCACAGTTCTCAAAAAACCATCCTGAAATTCATATGAGATGAGACAAGTCCCAGAAATAGCCAAAGCAGTCCTGAGCATAAAGAGCAGTGCTGGAGGTATCACAATATGGATTTCTATTTATACAACAAAGCAGTGTTAACAAAAATCACCATAGCACTTGCACAAAACCAATATGCAGATTAGTGGAATAGGATAGAAGACACAGAAATAACCAGAGGCACCTACTGCTGTTTTATTTTTAAAAAAGGGCCAACAACATATGTTGGAGAAAAGAGAACCTCTTAACAAGTGATGTTAGAGAAGAAATGGTATCCACTTGTGGAAGATTGAATCCAGATCCCTACTCTCAATCTGTACAAAAATCAAATTACAAAAGATCAATCACAGAAATTCAAAACCGCTGGAATATATCATAGGAGAGATGCATAAAGCTATAGGATTATGCAAAGACTTCTTGCATAAAACTCCAGTAACACAGGAAAGAATATCACAAGTCAATGAATGGAATTACATCAAATTAAAATGTCTCTGCTAAGCAAAGAAAATAATCAACAGATTGAAAAGACAAGTTGCAGAATGGGGTAAAAGTGCTAGCTCTTCTTTTCATAGAAGACCAATATCAATACATAAGAAATATAAAATAATTACTTCCAAAAATGACCATACAAAAATGTGTAAAATATTTTCAATGGACGTTTCTTAAAAGAAGTACAAATGACCAAGAAGTACATGAAAAACTGTTGAATATCTTTAGTGATTTGTGAAATACAAATCAAAACAACTTTGAGATCCTATCTTATCCAGTCATCAGGAATAGATAAAAATACAGTGAATGTATAGGGATAAAGGAATTCTCTTAAATTGCTGGTTATAATGTACTCTAAGACAACTGCTATGGAAATCAGTAGTATGGAGATTCCTCAGAAAACTGAAAATAGAAATACAATTTGACCCAGCTATCCCTCTCCTGAGTATATACCTTGAAGAATTAAATACATCATTGTACAGGGATACATGCATAACTGTGTTTATAGCAGCACAACATAAAAAGGTAACTTTGGAAACAGCCTAGATGCCTTTCAACAAATAAATGTAGAAGGAATATGTATGCATACATGTATGTATGTATATATGTATATATGTATATATGTATATATGTATATATGTATGTATGTGTATGTATTCAGCCATATCATCATTTGATTTGCAGCAAGATGGGTAGAGATAGAAATCAAAATGTTAAGTGAAATAAACTGGATAACAAAGTTAGATAATTGCATGTGTTCTTGTATATGAAAAACCTAAAAAAAAAAGATGAATAATATCTACATGCTTTGAAATTTCTACTACAATTATCACCCAATTTGAATTTCCAAATTGTGAATTTATGATACACTGCTTTTTTAAGGAGAATTATAGTCCCCAATCTGAGGGCCTACGAAGAGTCACTTTTTAGTTAGCTTATTTATCAATGAGTAAGATGTTCACAGTCAGTAGTGTAGATGTGGCACTAGTGCAGATTCTTCCATAATATTCTAACAAAATATGTCTCATGCTTCACTGAAGTGTGCAGCCTATATGGACCGCAGACAAACATCGATGTCTGAGCAGTTGCTATGTGCACATTGTAATAGGATAGAAATTTTAAATTTTATTATTATTGTTATACTCTTTTAAACACATATATTCCTTAATACATCCACAAATGCACAGCCTGTCACTATCTCCCTAATCCTTTATTGAAGATACACAATTAAGAATTGTTTTCTGCTTCATGATTTCCAAAGAGAACATTTTTGTTCACAGGAGGAAGACTGTCTGTCAAGCTTTCTTCTTCATCAAATACTATCAAGAAGTTGCATTGATTTACTATGTTTTTATGTAAGTAAAATGAAAGAGAGAGAAGGAGGGAGATTTAGTTCGTCATTTCATGTACAATGTTATATTTGAAATCACTTGCCATGCAAATCTGGATTTTCATTTTTCATAATGTAGGATCCATCTGGAAACAGAACACTTATCCACACATGGAAAGGAAGAAAGCTTTTCTAAGTTGCTGTTGGATGACAGAATACAGAATATTGTCAAGACCTCTGCCAAGAACTACACAAGGGCATTGGTATTCAAATATATTATCATAATGTAGGTCAAATTGTGCTTAAATCTATGCCTGTGCAATAACATCTCATTTTTTCAAATATTGGAAGACTATGTGATAGATTGCGGGTTCTCAGCAACTAATAATGTTTCAGAATTCCTTATCATGATAATAGCATAGTCAACCCTTTCCAGGAAATGATATTATACTGAATTTTTAAGAATGTCTGAGATTCAGTATATATTTTGTGTCTTTATAAATTGTTGTTTTGCCAATAGAATCATTAAGTATACAGAATCTGTTCCAGTTTAATATTTAAATGTAAAGGAAAATCATTAGTATAAATGTAGAAAAGTTCAAGATGTAACAAAAGGAGGAAAAATCCCAACAGTTCATTGGTGGTGGGCCACTGCTTGGTATCTTTAGAAAACAAAATTTCGTCTATAAAAATCGTTTGATCATGACCCTGCAACAGGAAATTCCAATTTGTTTTCTACCATGGATGTGTCCAGTGTGCTTATCAATTTTATGCTATGCTTCCCATAATAAATGTTCTAGAAATGTGCACCTTTGCAATGTGCTTCTGCCAGGAAGATGACCCAGTTTTCATCAGTCAGAGAAATCTACTGCAAGAAGGCTAAGAGCCCAAATGAGAAGATGTGTCTTTTCTGTTAAAAGCTCTTTAGGGTACCAAAGGGTATGATTGGTGTTATCTGGTTTCATAGATTTAAAAATCAATTGTGAGATTCATAATACATAAGCTCTGATAAGTTATTCCACTGTTTTTGACCTGCTACTTGTTATCCAAGCTTGGATAAAATAATAATGCCTACCTTTCATGGCTGTTTGGAAGACTAAATATGTTAAAGTAGGAAAAGCATATATATCCAAATAATGTCATGTAGATATTAACTCTCATTAACAAATTTGTTAGCTTTTATCTAGCATACCCTTTGGAGATATCTGTGTGCCTTTTCTATAATTTCCAATTTTTCTTACCTCTTTCTAACAGATGGAAGGTTTCAATCTGACTTTTAAAAAACTAAAGGGATCACAGGTAAACTAGAAAGAAATTTGAATGTATATATATATATATATATATATATATATATATATATATATATATATTTCTTCAAAATTTAAAGAAATCCAGAATATTTTGTGGTCACAGGTTTTAATATATAAGACAACTTCTGATTTTATTTATTTATGAGACAGAGTCTTTCTATTTAGCTCAGGTTGGCCTTGGACTCACTGTGTAGCCCAGGCTGACCTCAAACACATAGTGATTCTCCTGCATCAGCCTCACAGGTGGTGAGATTACAGGTGTGCACCACCACACCCAGCCTAATGACTTAAATCTTCAGTGTCTTTCATGTTAGCTGTGTAACCTAAACCAATTTAACTAAGTTTAAAATTGTATCCCAGAAGCTGTATGAAGTCACTGGTAGTAGTTTAGCAACTCAGCAACCAATTTTTGAGCATCAACTATGTACCAACCACTACTGGCACAACCTTTACTCTGCTCCTCCTCATCCTCCTCCAAGAGAGGGCTCTTTTAAGGCACCACTGGAGTTTGTTTTCGATCGCTACTGTAACACTAATCACTACATCCTAATGTGCTAAGAGAAAGCATATTTTAATCCTATGGTTCTACGTACCAGAAGCTGTACAGAGTCTCAGTGAACTAAAACCCAGCTGCTGGCAGGGCCCCACCTTTCAGAGGCTGAGGGAAAGGTTTCCTTCCCTTCTCTATGGCTGCATTTCTTGGCTCTTGTGCTCTGTCTTCAAAGCCGGCAGCACTGTATCTCTAACCGTTTTGCTGTTGTAATGTCTCTCTTCCCACAGCCTTTCAGAATGCTTGTCACTATGTATGGCTCACTCAAATAATTGAGAAAGACCTCCCCATCTCAATGTCCAAATCTTAACTGCCTCTGCCAATTTCCTTTGCCTGTATGAAGCTCTGCACTCACATGTTCCGTAGATTAATTATGGGTATCTCTGGAACATGGTCATTATTCTGCCTCCATGCTTAGCTTTAAAAGTTTATGTAAGGACTCCTTTATTTTTCCTGAATTCAGGAGGCTGGGTGCAAACTTCTTGCTTAGTAGCCAATATAAAGAGCACCTTTATTAAGTTTGCTTAAATGCCTTATGGAGATGTCAGCTCTGCCAGGGCGAGCTATATGTTTTGCTCCAGCTTCTCCTTAACCCCCACTGTGAAAAAATTATCTCTACTGTTGATGTGTTTAATGACCCAAACTAAAGGGCATTAGGCAATGATACTCTGTAATGCTTGCCATAAGGAAGGCCACCCTTTATCATTAGCAAACTGCTTAGTGGTGGAGCTCACAATTGTACATCTTACCTAGCAGATATGAGGAGCTCACTTATCAGTTTTGCTAATGAGATGAATCATGAGGAGGAGGTTGGGAGGAGGGAGCTGGGTTAATGTTCCAAAGGGACTAATTAGAATCTGGTGAGTGCTGGAGAAAACAAACAAGGTATTTCTGTTAGAATTCACCTGAAAAGGCCTAATTAACAGGAGTGATGGACTTTGCTTTAAGACCCCAGGAGAATACATGAGGACCAATTTAACTTTCCTGACCTGGTGGCCAGAGAATGACAAGTCTAAATGTACTATTTTTTAAGTGAATGTAGAAAAATGTTCTGTTTGTGGTGCATTTACCATAGCCTGTGTACAAATAAAGAATCTTACAAAGATATACTAATAAAAAAAAAGTGTGGAATAGTGCTTACCAAGAGTAGGTGTGTAGGGAATTATGCATATGTTGGTCAAAATATATATAATTTCAGTTATAAGATGAATAATTTTGGGGGGATCTAATATATAGCATACTCAAAACAGTTAATATTATTGTACTGTCTGCTTGCAATTTGATAAGAGATCACAGTTTAAGTGTCCTCATCCCTTCTCCATATCCAGGTACACATAATAGTAACAGTGACGGTTGATAGATGTTTTCATTAATTTGACTGTGGGCATCGGTACACAATGCATAGCTATAGCACTTTATCACATTGTACATCTTGAGTGTATGTGTGTAATATATATATTTATATATGCTTTCAAAACACAAGGATAAAGCATATTTCAAAGAAAAGATTTAGGGAGACTTTGTTTTGTTATATCTGTTATAACTGTTCATAAATGTGATGTAATTAAATAGACAATTAAATCATTAAAAGAAGAAGTATTAAATGCCAATAACAAGGTGATCATTCAATGTGAAGTGTTGGCTTTGTTGGAATAGATGATAGCCACTGAGCAAAGCAAGGAAGAGTGTAGGGCAGTATAACCATCATCGGCAAAGGGACTTTGGACTGTGTTTAATCTGACATCCATGTCTTCTAATAGACAACCATATGCAGGAACAATTTAGCTGAGGTGCTATCTTAAAACTGTATAAGCTTTACATTTATCACATCAGCAAAGTTATTGTTCTTTCAACAAAAAGATATACAAGGTATTTTAGCCGCAGGGTGCATATCTAGAGAAAGTATCTCCTGCAGCGATTCTCTGCATTTCTACTAAATTAACTGCACAAGAACCAACCATGTTACTGCATGACATTTAGTTTTTCTAATCTGTTTAATGCCATGGTTTGCACATGAAGTATTCTGATGCACTTTTATGTTTCAGATACTAAAAAAGCACATTAGAAGTGCAGTAGGGATTCTTTTACAGACAATATAACTTGTTACAAATTCCATTTTCAGAAAAATTACACTGAAAAATCCCATCTTGTCTTATGATCTTTTCCTCTCAAAATTGCATTTTTACCTCCTGCTTGTCTTCTGTCTCTTGTGTCTAAGCATCGTCACTTTGAGATCTTCCTGATTCACTCTCCTTTCCTCTATACCCTGCTGTAAATGAATTCAAATCTGTGATTAAGGTAAAAATTCACAGCACTAGGAGATGCAGTCAGCATTGATGTGATACCATAACTTTTACATATACTGTTAGGGGAATTTTTCAACACAGTTTTGACTCCAATGAACTTGAATTCTTTAATCTGTTTTTGTTTCCAGTAAACGTGGACATTGACTTTTAGCTCTGTGCAGTGGAGAGATGCTTATAAAATGTCAAATTAATAACAAAATATTTCCTTTTCATTGTTTCATAGTTTCAACATGCTTATTATTAAAATAAAACTAAAACTTCCAGGGAGCTTTATCATCTAAGTGCATGCCCTAATGAGTGTGTATATCGCATGGGTTCTACATCTATAAATATATGCACACATATACATAAATAAGTGTAGAGTAATTATTCTTGTTTTTGTTTGTTAGTTGTATCCTCTTTGGGAAATCATATCTAGATTAAAAGTCTCATATTTTAAAAAGTATATTCATTTTGGGATTTTAATAATAGACTCTCCTATTTAATTCTAAATTTTCAGATTCTACAATTTAATTCTTCAGAATTTATTTACTTTGCCTATTTCTAGATTTTTTGATTTTGTAGATTTTTTTAATCCTCATTTCCTACTTATGAGTTAGATATTGTACAATTATAATTCTGAACAGTTTTGAGTGTATATAAGTATTGTATATTCAAGATGTGTATAAGTAACTCTTTGACAGCTTAAAATTCAAATGTGTAAGTATGTTGTACAACTATCACTCTCATGCAGCTACATTTCAGGAAGTACTTGCTCAGTTAGGAAGGAAGGTTCTGCTTCTAGCTTCAATGATGCGAGGCTACTATTGAATTATACCCTCAAATCTGCAATTTTAGGAATCTTTAAGGTTGTATCTACACCTACATAGAGAGCTCAACATCTTGTCAGCAGCTTAGCTTTATAAAACTGTGTGAGTTTATTTAATTACATAAGATGCTTAATAGATCACTGCACTTGGCCAATGCCTATGATACTGTGACTTGAAAGAGCACATCTGCCACATCAATTACTAGGAAACACACAGGAAGGGACACATCTGAGTGGGCAGAAACACAGTCTTTACAATTAATAGAAGTCAAATTCACACTCTACCTTGTAATTTCTGCCTATGTTTTCTTTTTAATATAATTCTATGAATTGAAACTTTGATAGGGACAACATATGTGATGTATTTCCTTATCCAACAGAGGAGTCAGGGTGTGATAGCTAACTACTGTGTCAGTTAGCAATGTCCACCTGATTGGATCATCGTAGTGCTGGATGTGGACTAATGGAGGCACTGAAGACAGAGGGCCCCCCATACTTGTGAGCAGCACCTACCAAAAGGCTTGAAGCTTGAATAGAGTGATTAGGGGAATGAAGAAGGAAATCTGGCTTCTGTTTCTTAAGAGATGCTCCAGTCATCACCTCCACCTGTACTTCTATTTCTTGGCTTTTGTTGCTGCCTAACAGCACAGACCTTCATCTTCTAGACTGGAGGACTCTCACGGACTCTTCAATGAGCTCCAGGCCTTTGACCTTTGACTAGATCCTTTGAATCTCTAGCATGCAGACAACACTTTGGCACTCTTCACACCAGAGTATGCAGGCAGCCATCGCAAGTCTACCTTGTACATCTATATATCTATGTCTATATCTATATCTATATCTATATCTATATCTATATCTATATCTATATCTATATCTATATCTATATCGTCTGTATCTATATATATATCTGGCATTAAATCTGTGTCTTTAGTGAACCCTTGTGAATTCACAGGCCCATCACCTCTACAACAGAAGATGAGTTAGCAAGAGAAAAAAACATCAAAGTCTGAGTCTTCAATAATGAAAATTCAAAGATCTATAAAAGGATAGATCTAATATGAGTCTACAGAAAGTTACGATCTAATGGGTCTGCCTCTTCAGATATGCTTTGCTCTTTCTGTAGCATTTCTTCATTCCAGATATGAGTCAGAATCCCTCAGAATTCTGCATGTTCAAGGAAGCTGGGAGAGAGGATAAACTGTGTAGGTTTTCTAGATTGCTAACGTCAGAATTTCTATGTTGTGGGGAAGATGAAAACTTGCTTCTGTAGCTTTTTCATATCACAAGGAAAAACAAGGGATAGGAGGCAGGTCAAAGAGACCTTGCCTCTGAGGTCTCTCCTATCCTCTATTTAAAGTACTTGGTATGCCAGGTGCCATATTTTAGAATACTGTATTATTTACCCCAACATTATATGTTTTTGAAATATAAATAGCTATAAATAGTTACCTAAGATCAATGAATACTTTAAAAAATTTAAATGATGTGTGTTACGGATTAAAAACTGGTGGTCAACTTAATGCCAGCAGAATTGAGTCACCATGCTGCTGAGCGTAGATGTTTCACCTGAGGAAAGCTACCAGCATAAATAGACATGGAGGAGAAGGAATTCATTGTGTTAATGCATTGAGGCATTGTGAGTTCTCCTACATGTTGCTGTTTGAGCCGTTGGTTCTCCTGGAGGAGCTCTGGTGGTCCTCACATCAAGCGTTGCTTCCTGGCTCTGGAGAGGAAGATGTGAGCTGCTTGGTTTCCAGGATGAACTCATCATACTGGCTTTTTGGCATGTACTCAACTGTGCTTGTCATCAGAGGAGCTCAGGGCCTCCGTGTCACTGAGGACGGCTGAGCTGCTTTTCAGGACAGCCCTGGTCTTTGTTGTGAGTGTGACTTCTGCTCCCGCATAGAACACTCCACCTACCAGCACAGCTCCTTCACCCTGCTGGCATAGACTTCCTAGTTTCCACCACTGAACTTTGGGCCTTCCCAGCAAGGATCTGTAAAAGAGACTGGCGTGAGTCCTTCTTGTGGGCTCTAGACCTTCCAGTTGTACTTGTGGGAGGCATTGTCATGAGCTCTGGGTCTTCATCTGGATTCATGTGGGACATTGCTGTGGGATTCAGGCCCTTGACTAAATATTTTATGTCTTTGGTGTTGTGGATAGATTTCCTGCATCTTCTTATGTTAAGTCTGGGTGACCATCATAACAATAATATAAACTCCATGTCCTGATTCTAATTGTTCTCTACACAACTCCTGACTACAACAGAAATTGGTACTGAGAGTGGGGTAATTGCTGTTATGTTGCTTGGCCTTGTGACTTAAGAGCCTTGGAAATTAATTTAGAAAGTTTTTGAGAGACTGGCCAAAAGACAGCCCCTATATGCTGTAAACTATATTGGAGACTCTGGTCAGAACTTGGAAAATCAGAGTACCGATGGAAATGCTGCTGGCTAAGATAAAGCTTGAGAGGCTTTTATTGAGAAGGACTGTTATGTCTGCCAGAGCCCAGGTAATATATTGTGCTTTGGTTGAAAATTTATCTTCATTTTGCTTGTATTTAGAGATATTACCTGGTGACAGAAAAATTTCAGGGCAGTCTAATGTTGGGATGGTAGCATGGTTAATTTAGAGAACTTTTGACCAGATCTATGTTAAAAGTTTAGAGCAAAGAGCCAGTAATTTAAAACACTTGGCCAAGAAGAAGGCTCTATTGGAACTGTGGATTGCAAAGATGAAACAGAGAACATGGTTGTTTAGAAGAAGAGGACAATGGAAAAGTCAAGAGCACGTTTGAATTTCAGGAGATCCTTATATTTTAGTCTTGCCATGCCATGTTAAAAGCTAATTGGAAGCAAGGACTGTGATTGTAATTATCTTTTAGGTTGATTTTAATGTTGTTTTTTATGTTTCTAACCAGGTTAATCAAAGTACTGTGTTTTAATGTTGAACCTTGGTCACCCTTTAAATGTTTTGCTTTTGGTGCAGGAATTAAGTGTAAAAAACTTGTATATATGTAATTGTTGCATTAATGTAACTCTGAATAGACCTAGGTGTGTTAATTTTCAGAAATCTACCACTAAGGACTGTAGTTTAAGGAAATGCGTGTGGTTATTAAGTTGACCGGTGTGGATTGTTATGGATTAAAAACTGGTGGGCCAGGGATTTAGCTTAGCAGCATAAGTGCTGCCTTGCAAGCACATGGTCTTGAGTTTCATCCCCAGCCGGTACCAAATAAATAAATAAATAAATAAATAAATAAATAAAACACTAGTGGTCAACTTAAGGCCAGTGGAATTGAATCACCGTGCTTCTGAGCATTGTTTCACCTGTGGAAAGTTGCCAGCATAAGTGGAGATGTGGAGAAGGAGAAGGAAGTGTGTTGAGGCATTAATGTGTTAAGGTGTTAGTGTGTTGAGGCATTGAGGCATTATGGGTTCTCCTATGTGTTGCTGTTTGAGCTGTTGGTTCTCCTGGAGAAGCTCTGGTCCTCATATCAAGCATTGACTCTTGGCTCCAGAGAGGAAGACATGTGCCGCTTGGTCTCTAGGATGAATTCGTCACACTGGCTTCCTGGCATGTACTCAACTGTGCCTGTCATTAGAGGAGCTCAGGGCCTCCGTGTCACTGAGGATGGCTGAGCTGCTTTTCAGGACAGCCCTGGTCTTTGTTGTGAATGTGACTTCTGCTCCCGCATAGAACACTCCACCTATCAGCACAGCTCCTTCACCCTGCTGGCATAGACTTCCTAATTTCCACCGCTGACCTTTGGGCCTTCCCAGCATGCATCTGTAAAAGAGACTGGCATGAGTCCTTCTTGTGGGCTCTAGACCTCCATTTGGACTTGTGGGAGGCACTGTCATGGGCTCTGGGTCTTCATCTCGACTCATGTGGGACATTGCTGTGGGATTCAGGTCCTTGGCTGAATATTCCATGTCTTTGGTGTTGAGGATAGATTTCCTGCAGTTTCTTGTGTTCAGTCTGGGTGACCATCATAAAATAATATTATAAACTCCATGTCCTGATTCTAATTGTTCTCTGCACAACCCCTGACTACAACAATGTGAAAGAAGTCAAATAACAGTAAAATCAATAAGAACTGAAGATTATTTACTAGAAAATTGTAAGTAGCCCACATTTTAAATATATACAGATATTAGGAAAAATTATTTGTCTGATGATGACACCATTTCTGCATTTCTTTTCATAGCGCTTAGTATAAGCAGGTAAGTGTGATATGTGTCAGATAACCTCATATAATGTTTGAAGCTAGAAGATCCATGAATTTTATGGGTTATGGTTCTTTCTATAACATAGTATAAAATTGGGATCCATTTTTTTAATATTGAAGTGAAGAGGTAAGATCTGTAAGTAGATATAGTTTTGAAATGTCTTATACAAATTGCTTTGAGGGCAAATTACTGCCTGGGTTTGGCTGTGGAGTAGAATTGGTTGACACAAGTATCTCTTGATCATCTGCCACCACCTTCAACCAGAACTCCAGAGTACTGCTTTTATCAGATAAAGACTCCAGCAACAATGTAGGGATATCTACTAGAACTGAAGATAATTAATAAAAGGACAAAGACACAGAAGCCTATAAAACTGGCTTTTATATACAGGCTTGTATGCATTTTAGGGAAGAGAATAATACAAAGTTAAGATTCTATGATGTGAAATTTCCCTTGCATGTGTTTGATGTTCTGTGCATCTTTATAAATACCATCATAAAGATGGTTGCGTAGGTCAAAGTTAATTTCACATGTCAAATTCTATTAAGTGACAGGAATGCTTCAGTTTCATCACCAATGCCTCTCAACTTTTATTAACGCTAAGATTTAAGAAATTGCAGGAATATAATTTTTAATTCAACAGTAGCATAAAAGTCCAGGGAATATAAATGGCAACAGTATTGTATCTCCTGTGAATACCCTAAACAAATACCAAAGATTTAGAATAATAACGTTCTTTCCTGTGTATTATAAGCAGAAATATTATAATGCTAATTTTCTTTTAGTATTTCTTTGAAATTCAGGAAAATACTGCTTGGAGACCAAGGTTTTCTCCTACCAGTTTGTTGGGGTCAGTGAGGGGGAGCCCCTGCTTGGATAAATTATTTCCCCTAGTTGAAAACATTTTAAAGGAAAATGCCTCATTTGCAACTTGTCATTTACAGACAAACCACTAATCACATGAGAGGTTTCTTTGAAAGAAAAAGTAAATGCAATAGAAAGTTTTTCAGGAAAGGTGTTAAAATTGTTAAAGTAATTGGAAACTATGAGGAATTAAACATCTTGCTAGCATAAACACGTTACATACCAAACCTCCATGAGTGATTAGAAATAGGTTTTCATAACATGAAATTCAGAAAGGAATACTTATTTCCTATCAACAACCCATAGCGCGGTGATTCAGAATAATCAGAATTAGTGAAAAAAATAATTACCTCCTGGATCAGTGCATTTCTCGTGTTATCTGTGCCACTTGAGAAAGTCAGTTCCTCCACAGTGTTGCTTTCTTATGGTTCTAACGGAGATGATTACATATATAACATGTTCATATTGGTCAGCAACACTTGTAAGATTATTATGAATTTAAATGATGGAGTGAGTCCGAAGCCCTTATCTGAGATGCATTTTGATAGAGTGCATAATTGTACAAGCTGCAGTGTGAAAATACCTGGGTTTGAATTCTGTTTTTCTTCATTGAAAAGCTTTTTGAAGTTGGGAAAATGACTAGTTGTTTACATCCTTTCTTTTCTTCAAAATGCATACAATTTTGAGGCTAGAAATTGGGATTATGGCAAATCTGGTCAAGCAAGTAGGCAGAATCTGTCAAAATCAGAGACACAGGGCACATGTGAAGGACCCAGGATCCAGCATGACCCTGTAGTTCCTGAGCACTCTATGTAAAACTAATCAGAAAAGGGCTATTTTCAATTCTGCTTTTGTATATGGTGAGAAGCCAGGTGAGTATTTCTATAGGGCAGTTTAAATATGGCAGCAGGCCAAGTGAGATTCTGAATGGACCATCCTCCAATCAGAGGGAAAATCCAACCCAAGAATTCCAGATACAAAGGACTCCTTGCCTTTATCTCGCCCCCTGCTGTGAGTCTCATCCTGGGGTCTGTTCTCACTCAGCTCATTTGCCTATCCCACTTTCAATAAATATACATCTCCAATATTTTTTCTATGTATCTTGTCCAATTCTTTGTTCAGGACACCAGGATCTGGAAAGAATTCCCACAGGATCCACCATCTGGTAACAATACCATAACAAGGACTTAAAGTCTGCTTTTAAACACCAGCCTCAAATGTCTGACAGGTCACTGAAAACAGGACAAAAGCTTGGCATCTCTGCCTTCACACTGCACCTGTCTTTTTTTGCCACCTTTAACTTTGTGTCCAATTCCTGCTCATTTCTGCACATATTACTTATTTAAGGAGTCTTTGTTTAAAACTGCAATTACAAGTCTGAGTAGCCATTAATTTACCCAGTCTGTCTCTTTCCTCTTCAAGACTGAAGTCATCAAGATAAGACTAAGAAGATATTTCCAAGATGTGTAGCATCATAATCAACCTGGTAGGTATTTCAGGGCCAGGGTCCCAGAAAATCATAAATTAATAACCAGATTATAGTTTGGACAAGACTGCTTGATTATGCAAACCTTCTGTTCCCACCCTGGTTCTTGCCCTATATAATGGTAGTGCTACTGCAGTTCTTCAAAGAGTGTTTTTTTATGAGTGCACAGCCTTCACTATATTCACAGCATGTCCATGCTGAGAATAAATTCCTGTCCCCTTTGACTGCTGTTTGTGTCACCGCGTGGACTCTTGAAACAGTATGTGATCAAATCTGGTCCTCCAGAACCTAACGTCTCAGTTAAAACTCTGATAAAAACACAAAGTACATGCATCGTACATGCACATAGTACATATTTTCTCATAATAATTTATGAAACAACAGTTGAAAATGTATGCGCAAATATTAAAACTGGGCCTGATAAGTATCCAAAAGTATAACTGATTTTAACATCTTATGCAATGTTTGCCCTTAACAAATTCATTGTTTTGATTTTTGGTGGTGGTGGGCCTTGAACCCAGAGCTTTGTGCATGCTGTAGAAGCACTTTACCATTAAGCTACATGCCCAGCCCTGTCGTTAACAAATTCCTACTATCGTCTTTTTTGCTCCCATTTCATACCTGTACCTCTAAATATTATGCACTCAGTGTCAGAAACATGGCTTTGCTACTTTACTTCCAGACTTGCCAACGGCATTTTAATTCATAATTTTAAGTGGTGTACATGTCACATATTTTCTCATTTAAGGAGAGGTGATTTTTGCCTCTGGCTTCCCAACAGGCATTCTCCTAGCCATTGTGCAGATTTCTTTTGAAGTGGCTAGTGATAAAAACATTGGTAAGTAGGAAAGACAGCTAGTAGCTTTGTTTTGACAGGGAAGACTTCTGCCTCGTGTCTCCAGGAAGACAAAAAGCTTAGCAAGCACACAATTTGTTCACTAGAAAGTGATCATCTGCGTCTGACCAGAGTTTTAAGAACATGGAAATACCCACCAAATTCTCTTATTTTTTTCTCCTACTATTTCCTTCTGATTATCTCTTAGGTATTTTAAAATCTCTGAAAGATAATTGATAATATGTATTTTCATGTATCATGGAGGTTAACAAATAATAGAATAATTTCCTTAGATATGTTAGTGAGTAGAAAATAACCTGTGTCAAAACATGAAAAAAAAATCATCTCAGTGTAGTAGAGACTTAGTAATACCAAGGACTATATGATTCCAAGGACTATTTCCTTTGTCATTCCATTGTCTTGACTGTAATTTAAGATACCAAGTGATCCTTTTAACATCCTGAATTTGCTACTTTTGGGGCAATCTGAGCTCATGCCCTCCACCAAATTTTTTTGGAAGATGAGACAAGTAATGATACAAACCTCAGAGAGTTTTGAAGGGAATTGAAATAATGCATAATGAAAGAAAGATGTCAGGAATTCATCTGCCTTCATTAATAAAGGAAGCAAAGACATATTAAACTTTAGACTATTATCTATGGCACACAATAATGAATTTATTCAAAACTTTAAACCACAAATACAAATATCTAATGCACAACTGTTTACTCTCTCATCTTGTATCCCCATTCTTAGAGTTACTGCCAAAATTATATTCTCAAGAAAGCAGATAAAAAGAATGGAAAGAAATTAAATACCGAAGAAATATTAACACTGATAATTTTTAGGTGCCACATGGCTCAGGTTATTAACAGATACATAATTAAGGACTCCCATGGGCACATCATTGATTAAGTTCAATTAATCAATATTAAAATGAATTGTGTGTTTCTTTTTTCCTTAAAAAACAGGCACCCAAGGTGTCTGTGTTAGTTAGCTTTCTATTGCCTAAACAATTACCTGAGGCAATCAACTTATAAAAAGAAAAGGTCTATTTTGGCTCACAGCTTTGGAGGTGTCAGTCTATGACCAGATGGCCTTGTTGATATGGGCTTATAGCAGTGTAGTGCATCGCGACAAAGACCATCTATGGGTCAAGTCCCCATCTGTTAGTTTTTCTGTACAATAATATCAAGCTGGGGATCAACCTTTTAATACATGGGTCTTTGAGGGACATTTCCCATCTACACTATAGCTGATCTTTGCGCAGATCTTAAGAATGATCTCAGGACATCTTTATCAGTCATGGTTTTTGTTACCCAAAAACTCAATGTATACATGAGAACTGGTGAAAATTTCTTCTAGATGTTGATGCAACTCATTTTTTAAATTATTATTATATTCTTCTTGTTCACCTCTCCTTGAACTTCTTTGAGAACCACACCTTAACTAAATGGCATTCATGTATAGCAGAAATTTGTGAGATTTGCAGTTTCCTGGAAGAATGTGCGTAGAGCCTATTATGAAATATAAACTGTTTTTCTTGTATTTTTTAGCCAGGATGCCATTTTTAAAAGAAATCTTCCATTTCACTTTGTTGCTTTTGCTTCTAAAAGGGGCAGTAGTGGGAACAATAATCATGACCATTGTACACATTAAGCCTTACATTCATAGTTATGGATGACATTGTTTCAAAATGTCCCCTGACCTCATCCATAAAACCCAATCAATTTTATGTTAAGTCAGATGAGTTTGCTTTCTCTTGCCATTTGCCTGTGTAGCAGCACAAAGGATGCAGTCACTTTCACCCTCATCATAAGGAACCCACCTGATAACAAAAAGCAGGATAACAAGAGAAAGGATAACAATTTTAATAATTTTATTATAGTTTTAAATGGCCCCAGAGCCCTCAGAGTAAAAATCTAGAGACCCAGGGTGAATTATCCATTTATGTCGGTAATGCTAGATATCATAATGCTTGATAGTTACAAGGAAATATGATTGGAGAAAAAGGATATGATCTCAGAGTAACAGACTAAGGCTAAGCGAATGCAGTAGGCCTCTCTGTTTAGCTTTTTCTTGGCTTCTCTATGCAGCACGCCTTTGTCTTTGTCATGATGTTGGAGCCTTCTGGAATTTTGCATCCTGTGACTTACAATCAAACAAGGTAGGTCAGACAATTTCTTTTAACATCAGTTTTACCTAGAAACATATAGAGAAGTTATAGTAATGTTTTTGAATTTTATGACTGATTTTTTGGGAGGGCGAGGGAAGGGTGTTGGTTTCTAAGATCTAACTTGGAGGAACAGACATTCCAGTTTCTATGCTTTGCACAGGAAGGAAGTGAGGTGTGGTAGACAGGAAGGCAGGATAAATTCAAAGAGAAACCTTGCTACTTAAACCTTCACTTTGTTTATCATTTTCTGAGTGCCAACAGCTATATAGAAATTCATTTCTAAACCCTATTCTTTATTTTTCCCCATTTAAGGCTATTTTTCTCTTGACAGCACACCAAAAGCCCAATTTATACAGCCTTCATTAAATCTTCAACCTAAACTCTTTCTTTGATCCCGCCAATATTGAACATTATCACAGAGAAAGGAGCACGAGGAGAAAAAGAAGGAGAGGGACTGAAGAAAGACCAAAGGGAAAAAGTTATAAATTATTCTGAAATGATAATCTTTTATTTTCAAATGAAGAGCAAGTCAATAAACTCAGCTTTTATATCTGAGTTCTGCCACTTACTTACTTCATCACCTTGAGTGAGTTTTCTATTACCCTGGACATTCATTTCTGCATCCATAAAAATGAAAGAAAATAGCAGAATAAGAATGTGCTATAATATAAACCTATTACCATAATAGCGGTCATAGATTCAGTAGTCAATAAGTTGTAGTTATTTTTATCACTACTATTAATAATAAATAAGGGTAAAAATACCTTTTGCAATGCTTGGAAATGTATTTTCATGCTATACTTTATCTTTCTGTGAAGAAATAGTCTTTAGCTCATGTAGAAGTTAAAAAAGAAAAATATAAACAGGCAAAACCATACAGTAAGAGGATCAGGGGAACATAAGTGCTTGCACACGTGCACTTTAAAATATTCAGTAATTACTTCTAGCCTCCTAGGTGTTTCAGGTTTACTTCTGGGAATAAAATGTTATTCACCTAAGTCTCTAACTGAGCACTTAACATGCACATGGTGCAAATTTGAACCAGCAAACATAAAATGAATAAGCCAATAATGATTCAATAATGGCTGTTATTTTTTATGATTACATTAGCACCACATAAATGTCAAAGCACTGTAGAGGAGAGAGATGAACATTTCTGTGTCTTTTTAAAGTTCTCAGTTGCATTTAGAACATAAGTGAGTAGAGGGACTTTTTATACGAATATGTGTGCAGAAAAGTGAGTGTGTGGGAGAGAGAGAGAGAATGGCTGTACATTTATTTTTTCAATAATTTTGGGGTTTGAGGAGTGGTGAATAAATAAAAAACAGAAACTTAAGTTACATTTTCTGGCTTAAGGAACTCATAAGAAAGATACATGCTTGTCAGAACAAATCATAAAATAGTACAAATAGAGACTGCCAAACACTTTAGGACCATTGTTTTTGATACAAGCTAA
This sequence comes from Dolichotis patagonum, assembly GCA_004027295.1. Taxonomy (NCBI): domain Eukaryota; kingdom Metazoa; phylum Chordata; class Mammalia; order Rodentia; family Caviidae; genus Dolichotis; species Dolichotis patagonum. Next base: position 122,145 of record PVJX010000486.1, on the reverse strand, counting down.
TCATACCATCAATAATAATGACTATATATTTAGGACATTATTTAATTACTATACCCTATACTGTGACATTTTATTTCTTTATTGAATTATATATGAGTCAAAGGGTATATATCTTAAGTATTTAATTCAATGAACGTTTTATAAGCGTGACATATCCTTGTAACCAGCCTGCGTATCAAGAATCAGATCACAGACTGTAGGGAGCCTCTTCAGACTGCTCCAAATCTCTGGGTGTCTGAGGACCCATAAGCACATAAGCCCACTGTTCAGGGCAGGTCCACAGCGGGATACACCTCTATAAGCATGATTTAGCACAGACAACCACGCATGCACTACATGGTTATGACAGTCTACAAAAATATAAGCTCCATAATGGCCAATACATAGCAGCAGAACAATAAAGACGTCTGCTGCTGCTGCGGTGGTTGCTGATGACGAATTTCTTTTCCCTGGGGACCTCACCCTTCAGCCTCTGACCCTAACGTTGACACACCCCATTCCTTTTCCCTTCTTGAATATAAGACTCCTGTTAATAGGAATATTTTAGCATGTGTTTCACAGTGTGTGTATTTTATCCATATTTACTTCATCATAATGTTCCTTAATTTTCTTGTAGAAACTTTACTATTTCATCATTTTTATTTGCATAAACAGTTCATCAGACATTGATATTTGAATATGGTTAGCAGTAAAAACTATATATTTTTCCTTACATGGCCATCTAGTTGATTCAGTGCCATTTATGGAAAATATGAAATAATTGTTATTGACAAATTTTTTAAAATTTGTAGAGAAATCGTTACAAGTATATATAGAAAAGATCAGTTGTGTGTCAGTGAATTGACAGGGCAGCCAAGCTTCAAAGTTCAGTCAGTTTAGACACAGTGCATCCAGTGACTTGGAGAGAAGACAGTAGTTTGAACATATACTTAACGAGGTTCCGGATTTTGGCGGGTTAACTGATGATCACCGTAAGTGGGAAGGCCCAGCTGAACAGAGTCATTGTGGTTCCGGCCGTGGAGGACCGACCTGTGGGGTGTTGCTGGAACAGCATAAACAGGATGGGAAGGCTGAATGCTGCTGACTTTCCAGGGGAAGCTTTGTCGTGGTTAGTTTTCCTGACAGGAACTTGACTGCTCTTCATTGTTGGAGCTCTGGTCCTTGCTGTCTGAAGTGATGGCTGCTGTCTCTTCAGGAATCTTTGGTCTTTGCCTTTGAGTGTCGCTTCGTGGCTGCACTGCAGACCCCTCAGTTTTCTGGCAGACCCACCACCCTGCGGACACAGAGTTTCTTGTTTCCACCACTGGCCCTTAGACCTTTCTGGTATAAATCCTTGGCAGGGACTTGCATGGGACTCTAGGCGTCTGGTTGGACCCGTGTGGGATATTACCTTGGGACCCAGGCCCTCAGCATTAACTAATACAAGGTTTAAATGTATTTGCAGTCTATGTTTCTATCTCTCTCTCTCTTTCTCTCCCTCCCTCTCTCTCTCTCTTTTTTTTGTCTTTTTGAGATAGGGTCTTGTGGTGTTTTTGTTTCTCTGCACAAATTTCTTAGCTGCTTATGACTTATTTGTCTACTTTTACTTTTGTTTTGGGTTCTATCAAAACAATCACTGCCTGTAATGCTGTTTTGAAGTATTTCTCTTACACTTTCTTTTAGTATTTTTATAACTCCTGGTAATATATTATATCTTTGACCCACTTTGTATATACTGAAACAGGAATAATCTTTTTATTCTTCTACATATGATGACCAGGTTTCTCAGATAATTATTGCAATGGTTGTGTTTTCTTCATATATGTATGTGATGCACTTGTTCTAAATCAATTTGCTGTAGACATGTGGATTTATTTTTGAGATCTATTTTTTTCTATTGGTTTGTGTGTTAGTTTTTATTCCAGTACTGTGCTGTCTTGGTTAGTATAGATCTGTGGCGTGCTACGAGATAATATGTTTTGGGCCAGTTTCTTCTTTTTGTCTACTTGGGGTCTTTTGTACTTGTATGTAAACTTAATGATTTCTTTCTATTTCTTTGAAGAGTACATTAGTATTTTTATGGAAGATTGTACTGAATTTGTAGATCACTTTAGGTAATATGAACATGTCAGCAGTATCAGTCCTTCCAAGCCACAATCATGGAATATCTTTCCATTTTTTGTGTGTGTCTTCAATGTCTTTCATGGGTGTTTTAAAATGTTTTCACTGAAAGTAATTCCTTTTGTTGGGTTAATTTATTTCTAGATAGTTTTTGCAACTATTGTGAATTAGAATGATTTCTTTTTCATAGAATTTGCCATACTATTTGTGTATAAATATGAAATTGATTTTTGTATGTCAGTTTATAACAGGTGATTTTACTGAATTTATCAGCTCTAATAATTTTATTTTTAGTGGAGTATTCAGGTTTTTCTACACATAAATTCTTACCTACAAAAAGGGAAAGTGTATCTTTTTCTTTAATATGGATACCCATTTTCCTGTTCTTTTTCCGAATTGGTCTGCTTGAGGTTTCATGTACTGTGTTCAGTAATAATTGTGAGAACATGATTGTCTTATTCCAGATCTGATAGGAAATAGTTTCAGCTCTTAAGTGTAATGTTGGCCATGAGCTTGTCACATATAACTTCTAAATATATTAGGATCTTAGAATGGTCATTTTCTATATCATTTCCTGAAGATTTTTATCATGAAGATGTATTGAATTTCATTGACAATTTTGTATCTGTTGAGATGATAATGTGACTTTTGTTCTTCATTGTACTGATGTAATGTATTATGTGATTTATTTGTGTATATTAAAACATCTTTGAATCCCTTAGATAAATCTCATTTTATCATGATCTGTTATGTTATCAATGTTTTACTGGATATGATTTGTTAGTATTTGTTAAGAATTTTTGTATCTATGTTTATCAGGTGCCATGTTCAGCACAGCTCTTGAAATTGCCTGGGGGAGGACCATGGAGGCCAAAGAAAAGAAGACAAGAGTCAAAATGCTGAAAATTGAGGTCAGGTGGAGCCCTCTCTCTTAGTAGAGAAAAGGTTTGCCCAATGACAGCAGTGTGTGTGTTCATAAACTCGGCAGTAATATCAGGTGAACCCTTCTTTCTAACAATTTTTTTTACCAGGCTCGCCTCATGCACTCTGTGTTCTCGGGGTTGATCTTGCTCTAGTCTTACCTGCGTGATAGATCTCCAGCTCTGTCACTCGCCACAATCAGGGATTTTAATTTGTAGTTCAATTTTGGTTTTCATATCAGTGTAATTTGGCTCAACAGTGTTTCTTCCTTTTCTGTGTTTGTTGAACAATATGGGAGACATTGATGTTATACCTTCATTAAAAGTTTTATAAAATTTAACATTGAAACCATCTAGTTCTGGGCTTGTGTTTGTTGGGAGATATTTTAGTACTGATTAGATTGTTTATCATTAGTTTTCTCAGGTTTTGTTTGCTCTTACGGTTAAATTTTGGAAGGTTGTATATATTAAAATGTATCTGTTTCTTCTACTTTTCCAATTTGTTGGCCTATAGTTGTAATTGTCTCCAATTATACTTTTTTCCTGTTTTATCAGCTATAATGCCTGCTTTTTCATCTCTGACCTTATAATTTGGGTCATCTCTTCTTTCATCTCTTGTTTTTTACTTTGTTAGTTTAGCTAAAATAGTTTTGTTCAATTTTGCCTATCTTTTTGAAAGAACAGCTCTTTATTTCATTGATCTTTTGTATTTTTACTCTGCTCTCTTCCTCAGTCTCTCTCTCTTTGTGTCTTTCCATCTCTCATTTTTTCTAACCTTAGTTTATTCTTTTAACTAACTTTGCCATGGTTTTTCCTTGCTTTTCTAGCTTCTGGATTTGTATAAATAAGTTGTTTATTTGAGGTACTTACATTTCTCTGGAGTAAATTCTTATTGCTATAAATTTTCCTCTTAGCATTTGTTTTGTTGTATCTCTTGAGTCTTAGTATGTTTTCACTTACATTCATTTCAGTGAATTTGTACAATTTTTCTCATATTTTTGTTATTTTTTTAAAAAAATAATTGTTCTCCTGGAAACTTTTCAATACAGCAAATAAAAGTCTAAAACTGTAAGAAAGGAATCTGACCAGCATTTACTGAACATTTTTTGTACATGTACTTAGGAGTTTTGTAAATTTGTCCTGTGATCAATACAGTTGCCCCTTGCAGTAACCTTATTTGATTAATTAAGCAAAGAAGCATTAAAGAATCTTTTGGGTTTTTAAATTTGTAGCACAAGTGAAGATTCTAGCTGTGTATGGTGGTGCAGACTTCTAATCCTAGTACTCCAGAGGCTGCAAAGGGAGGACTGCTTTGAATATGCCTGAACTACAAAGCTAGACCCAGTCTCAAAAAATAAATACAAATAATAAATAAAAAAGTAAATAATAAGTAAAAATAAGTTTTCTAATGGGAGAGCTGAACCATATATAAATAAAATTAATGTCGTTAGTGTTTATAAATTCTAAACTATCAGAATAGATGAGGTTTAATATTGCTGTGAAAAAAATAAAATATTCCTCCAGCTATGCACAGTGAAGGATTTATGGTCTTTCTTTCACACTAACAATAACCGATATTGTAAATCTCAACTTGCTGTACATCATGATCGTCAACTGATCTTTTATCAAATGAGAGACTTGATGAAACTATTATAAGGTAGAAAATCAATAATTTTAAAAATTGATTCAAAAATCATTTTTTGACATCTACTATATGTTACACACTATAATAATTTCTGTGATAACAAAGCAGTAGAAGTAGCCATAGTTATCATCCTTACAAAATTACTTAAAAAATTACATCCTTACAAAATTACATCTTTACAAAATTACTACTTAATTTAATTAATAAGTAGGATCAGTTTTTTTAACATGCAGTTTTTAACAGTTTTTAACACACACACACACACACACACACACACACACACACAAATTCAATTTAATCTTATATTGATGTTCCTGAAGGAATTATATGGATTACCTTGACTCTGTAAAAATGAATTTTCTGTCTTTGAAAGAAGTTTTGAGAAAACACATTTTTTTTTTTATCTCCCACATGTTGCCCCATCAAGTAAATCAGTGAGAGTTTCTTACCTCTTTTTCTGTCATTCTTCTTAGGGTTCATGTGTATCAACCTCTTAATAAATGCATGACTGGACATAGGCTGTTTACTGATACAGACAAGTTCAAAGTTTTCCTTTCTGTCATTCTCTTCAAGAAGAAAAAATATTGACAGACATGGGGTATCTAGGGTCTTCTCAAAACCTTAGAAAACTTGGTGTGCTTAATAAAAACAGTGGATTCAGTTCTTCAAAAGTTTGGAATAATAAAGATATGAGCATTTGAAAAAATATTCTTCCGTTTTTCGTAACAGACATGCATACATCAAGAGAACATAATCATTGCCATCAGCATCAATGTTAATCTATCTGTGGAACAATCTGCTTCTAAAACATACCATAAATACTTGGAAGTAAGCAATTGATTGATGGTTTTTGTTACAGAATTATCTACAGAAGTGACAAATTTTCTCAGTGAGTGGAATCTTGAGAAATGATTGTTACTTCTGAGACAGGTGTGGATCCCATTTCACAAACCCATATGTAATATTTTCTTTGACTGAAACCAAGTGTATATCCATTTTGAGACCACATTATTCTACTATAATGGTCAAAAAATTAATAACTCAGGCTATTTGGAGAGTTTTTAAAAAAATATTTGGCAGAAATGTTGGATGTCTGAGCCTCAGCTCTAAGGGGCTATGCTGGGCTTAGTTTAGTGTTGAGAGGGCAGGAAGCAATTCTTCTCCTGTTTGTGCACATACATCTTCATCCACATAGATCAGAATCTTTAATTCTTCATTTTTCAGTCTTGAATATTTTCTTCAGTACACGAGTTTCTTATTTGGAGGCATTAGAATGCTGCATTGTTCTGCCACCCTGCTGGGGCACAGCAGTTCTATCTGGGTAACAACTTTGCAATCTGCCCAAGGTTCTGTGCCTGGATGAACGAGCTGCGTTTTCTGTCATCTCAATACTCTGTCCTGAAGGCAGGAAAGAGATCTCTTTTTGATGTCTCCATGCAGGACTTATTGGTGCTCTGATTTGTTTCTTTGTGTGAATATCGAAACGAAAAATATTGTTTTGCCCAGTGCAGGTGAAAGGAATGGGAAAAACAAGAGGAAGCCTCCATTTGTTTGTTTATTTATTTGAATCATTTTATGTATGCCTCAGTACTCATAGTTTTCCCAAGAGCTATGAATTTCAAAACACAAAATCCAGAAATGCATTTTTTCTTATCTTCCTTCTCCCTTTCCCCTTGTTTTTATAATTTTGCAAAATTAATCTATTTCTGTTAAACAAGTAGGATTAATAACATTTAAACTTTCAAAAGAGAGAAGAAACTGAAATGCAGGTATTTGGCGAGATTTGCCAGTGTCATACAGGTCTACCAATGTTTATTATTATAGCTCTTTATTACCTTATTCCCTTTTAATATTTAAGACTGTGAGTAGAGACAAAAATGAGTTTGTATGACAAGAGAGGAAAGGTAAATTCTTATACCAGAATGGAAATAAAAATATCTAGAATTCAGACCATCCAAATTCCAGATTGTCTTTGCCATTAACTAAGCTGTATGACTTTGGCTTAATTTTTCTGCTTATTTTTCTTGTTGTTCCACACACAAAAAGAAAGTTTGGTAAAATAGTGTTTTGTGAAACTTTAGAAGTGTACATTTTATGGTAAACTCCAAGGAACCTGGTAATTGCTTGTCTAGTTCTACATCTTCATGCCATATTGCCCCCAATTTTTTTGTTTTGTTTTGTTTTTCTTTCTTTTCTTTTTTCTTTCTTTCTTTCTTTCTTTTTTTTTTTTTTTGCAACATCACTGGTAAATGCTGAACTTATAGAAAGAGAGACTTTCTCATTTTATGTACTTTGGTACTTTGTGTCTAGTAACAGCTACTAGGTCTGCCTAATCTAGTCTTCATCAAAACACATGGAAGAAGGGGAGAGAGAAAGGAAGGGGACTAAAAAGAAACAAGATGCATTAAGTGTATGTCTTTGTTCCCTATGACTAATGTAAACAAAATGTATGACAAACAAGAACTAATAAAAACAGAAGTGAAAAATAAAACCACAGCGCTTCTAAAGAAAGCAAAACCCTTCCAATACATCATCTACTCCAGCCATCTGCTCTGCATTTCATTGGCCTTAATGTTCTCAGCCTACACCAAGCACCAAGCACTAATGAAAGATGAAAGGGTTACTTTGAATAATTTAACAAGTAAGATTATTTCCTTGTATTGGAGTATGGGCCTCCTTCTCTAAAAGGAAGCAAACCGTACCAGAAACCCCAAGTCCAGGTATGTGGTACACACCGATACTCCCAGCAGGTAGAAGGCTGAGGCAGGTAGACTGTGAGCTTTAGTACAGCCTTGTCTCCTTGGTGAGCACAAAGCTGGCTGGGCTGCATATTGGGCTGAAATGCTCCAGCTTATTTTTTTTGGCAGAATATATGGAATTTTAAAAATTATTCTCTTTGTAATTAAAACAATTATTTTGAATCTCTCTCATAAATTTTCTTTTTGGGTTTTTTTGATACTGGGGATCAAACTTACGACCTCACGCTTGCCAGGCAGGTGCTTAAGCCACTGAGCTAAATCCCCGGCTCTCATAAATTTTCTAATAAATCTAATTTGTGTCAAAGAAATTTCACCTTGGAACAGTTTACATTAACTTCATATAAAGAAAATCTGTAAAAGCACAACATTTTTAAAAAAGAAAGCCATGGATGCAGTTTTAGAGGAATTACTGCTTTAGAGAAACATCTGCTAGAAAAAGTTGTTTTTTGTTTAAAAACAAAGGTAAAACATAATGCTATCTGTAGAAGCAGTGAAATAATATCATTTGATGAAAATTTGGGATATTAATATATTTTATTTTTGTTTTTAGAGTCAATCGTCTTTTTGTCCTTCCTGTACTGAAAACCATAAACTTGAGGAAATGCCTCACCTGATAAGGAAAAACCAGAAAGAGCTGACTCAACCATACCCGCCTTTAAACAAAACATACTTGTTTCTACCCTACCTTAGAATCTTTTATGGAATTTTCCTGGGCTTATTCTCTTAGAAGATATTGGTAATTAAGATTTGTTAAGAGTTTTTGGCAGCGATTATTAATATGTGGAATCATTAAGTATCAAAGGGCAAAACCCGAGTCTCTCCTCCATCCTTTTCTACATGTCATCTCCCTAGAACCCCACGTACTCTTTGGTAAGAGTTCAGGATGGCACATTGGCCAACAGAGCACACTCGGCCAGTTCTCTTTCCGAGAATCTAAATGAGTCGTGTAATTTAGCTTTGACCTATTCTAGGGTGAAATGTCTTTTGTCTTCCTGTTGTCCTCCATTTATACTTAAACATATTACTCTTAATTATTTAGATGAAAGGGAAGAAAGAGTTCTAATCAGGATTTGCTTCTAATCAGAGATTCTATATAGCCTTATTACTTAGGATCTAAATCGAGGTATTAGCCATCTAGACTTGTATGACTAAAGAAAAATAGTTTTGAAGTATAAGACAGGATTCAGGTGTTCTAATTTCGGAAATGAAAACACAACAGGAGCTTATAAATCAAGACACTGTGAAGTAGAAAAAGTGGTTTCAAGATATGAATATCTAGTTTCGGTTCTGTTTTCTTTGACACTGTGTTCACATATGCATACACACACAAATGCACATGTGTCACATTTTGTAGTGTCATGTAGACACTATCACCATTCCATTTAACATGATATAAGGTAAAAATAAACCACAAAACTTGATTTTATTAAGCTTATCATTTACCCGGCAGATAAATTTCTATTTGATAGTTATTTCCTCGGTAGTTATTTCTAAAAAAGCTAAATCACTCACATTAACTCAAATAAGATTTTTTAGCAGCTTTGCATGTCTTGAAATGTAAAGTGTTATGGATTAAAAACTGGTGGTTAACTTAGCACCAGCTAAATTAAATGATCATGGGACTGAGCATAGATGTTCCACATGAGGAAAGTTGCCAGCGTAAATAGAGACATGGAGAAGGAGAAGGGAGATGTTGAGACATTGTGGGTTCTTCTACGTGTTACTGTTTCAGCCGTTGATTCTATTGGAGAAGCTCTGGTCCTCACATTGAGCATTGCTTCCTGGCTCTGGAGAGGAAGATGTGTGCCACTTAATCTCCAGGATGAACTCATCACACTTGCTTCCTCGCCATGTACCCAACTCTGCTTGTCGTTGGAGGAACTCCAGGCCTCTGTGTCACTGAGGATGGCTGTGGTGCTTTTCAGGGCAGCCCTGGTCTGTTTTTTGAGTGTGACTTCTTGGCTTCAGGGAACAACCCTCAACTTGGCAACACAGCTCCTTCACCCCTGGCATAGACTTTCTAGCTTCCACCCCTAACCTTTGGGCCTTCCCAGGACGGATCCATAAAAGAAACTAGTGTGGGTCCATGTGGGCTCTGGAACTCCAGTTGGACTAATGGGAGGCATTGTCATGAGCTCTGGGTCTTCATCTGGACTCATATAGGACATCGCTGTGGGATTTAGGTCCTTGACTATTCTATGTCTTTAGTGTTGTGGATAGATTTCCTGCATTTTCTTGTGTTAACTCTGGGTAAGCATCATAAAAATAAAAATATTATAAACTCCATGTCCTGATTCTAATTGTTCTCTGCACAACCCCTGACTACAACATAAAGTATTTTAATTTGTTAAAAATAACAATTGAAAATAACATTTGAATTATTTTGCTGTATGATAATATTGGAATAAAACTAGTTGAGGAACATAAAACTTATTTGATAACTATGTTATAGTGCTCTATTGAGGGAGAAAAAATTGTACTTTTCATTCGCATAAACATTGTAACTGTCCAGGGATGTCAGATTGCTTGTTTGTAACCATCTGTTCCATTTCTCTCAATATGGGCCCTCCCTTGAATAGGTAGTTTGTAACAAATCCCAAATGTTCACACAGATTCTTAATAATTTTAGCAATTCATTTGGAAAACCTTTGTGCTGCAAACCCAGACCTTAGCACACTGACTTGGCAAGTCTGCAGTGACAGAGAAGAAAAGCTGAATATAGGCACAGGATGGGCACATTGGTTACAATGAAGAGCAGTGTCCTGGCCATTCGATCATGTGGGAATAAGTGGCAGATTCTGGCAAATTATTGAGGACTTTCAGGTTTCATAGCTTCATGATTTCTAATCCTCTTTCAGGGAAGGTGCTTGGAAATCTCAAAGTCAAAGATACTTAGAGTATACATGCTCTAAGTGTAAAATTCTTCTGAAAGCTCTTGCGTATTAAAATTGTCAAACAGGTTAGGAGATGTAGCTCAGGAAGAGAGTACTTGGCTAGTACACGTGCGGGGCCCTGGGTTCAGTCTCCAGCACATGCACACGTAAAATTCCAAGCATTTATCTTCTGTTTCCTACAGACATGACTGTGGAAAGTAACAAATTTGCCTTTTCATTGTAAGTGTCTAAATGAGGTTCATCAAATGTCTTGATAATCGTCTCAATGCACTATGTACTTGTAATCTACTTTTGAGAAGCTAATTTCTCACCTTGTGTGTACCCAAAATAATGTGTGATATTAGAAATATTCTTGCTGGTTTTATAAAATTTTTATTAGCACACACTTGCATTGTAAGAAGTTGATACTCATCGGGGGAGTATGTGCACCTGCATAACACAGCATAGCTATTTTATGATCCCCTTCCCCTTCCTACTCACCTCCCTGCCACCTTCTCTGTCTCCTCCAATTTTTATTCGTAATGTTATTTTTCTTGTTAGCTCATGGCTATGACATATATTCTTTCATTGTGTGTAGTTGGTATCCATGCATGACACATTTTACGTCTTCTTAGTTCTCCTTACCATGTCTCTTGAACTCAGGATCCTGGACCCCTTATCATTTTCAAATGGACTACCATTAGTTTTCTTCTATCCTTTTAAAAATATTTTTCTCTTTGTTTGTACTTTGCCTTCCTCAAATGAGAGATTCTATATGGTATTGTGTGTTCGATTTTTTTCACTCAACATTGTATTTTCCAGGTGAATTCACTTTCCAGCAAATGTCTTGATTTTATCCTTCTTTACAGCTGAGTAACACTCCATTATATATAAATAACATATATTCATTATGCATTCATCTGTTGATAAACATCCTGGCTACTTACAGGATATATCTACTGTTAATGATGCTACTATGAACATTGGTATGCATGTATCACTAAAGTACGATGTCTTAAGCTCTTTGGGGAAGATCCCTTAAAGTGGAATATCTAGTTCAAATGGAATTTCTAAATTTAATTCTTTGAGAAATCTCTCTAATTGACATATTCGTTATACTAACTCACATACTCATAAACAAAGCAAGAAGGTTCTGTTTTCACCACATCCATGTCAGCATTTGTTAGTTTTTGAGACTTTGATGATTGCTGTTTTCTCTGGTGAAGGGCAAAATCTTAGCACTGTTTTAGTTTACATTTCTCTGGAGGTTAGAGATGTTGAAAATTTTCTCATATGTTTGTTGGCCATTCGTGCTTCTTATCTGAGAAGTGTCTATTCATTTCACAGGCCTGTTTCTTGGTTGAGTCTTTTTTGGGGGATCTAATTTTTTTGAGTTCTTTGAATGTTATGAATATTAGTCCTCTGTATGAGAAATAGCTGGCAATTGTTTCCCATTCTGTGTGTTCTCTTCATTCTGTTGATTCTTTAGATGTGCACAAACTTCTTAATTTTATAAAATCTAGTTGTGGATTCTGAAATCCAGTTGTGGATTCTGGTTGTTACTTTACATGCACTTAGATTTCTGCTCAGAAAGTACTTGCCTGCATCTATGACTTCAAGTTCTTTACTTATTCCATCTTCCAGTAAGCTTCTGTCTTAATGTTTACATCTTTGATCCATTTTTATTTTACTTTAGTACATGGTGAGAGACATAGGTCCATCTTCAATCTTCTACAAACTACCAGTTTTCTTGGCACCATTAGTTACATAAGCAGTCTTTCCTCCAAGGTAAGTTTTTGGCCCCTTCGTTGAATATTAAATAGTTGAATGTATTGGGGGATGGTTTTGTACCCTTTGTTTGGTTCCACTGATCCACATATCTGTTTTTGTGCTAATACCATGCATATTTTCCCTGTTGCTTTGTGGTATAATTTGGGGTCAGGTACTGTTATACCTTTCAGTATGTTCTTTTTGTTAAGATTGTTATTTGCTATTCTAGATGTCTTCTGTATGAATTTTAGAAATTTTTTCTCTAGTTTTGTGAGGAATGCTGTTATTATTTCACTTGGGATTATGTTAATTTGTGTAACATTTTGGAAGTATGACTCTTTTGACAATATTGTTTCTGCCTATCCAATAGCAGAGCCTATCTTTCCATTTTCTGATATCCTGTTCAATATCCTTTTGCAGAGTATGGTAATTTTCTTTGTAGAGATCTTTCACTTCATTGTTTAAGTTCATTTGAAGTTAGTTAATTTGTTTTGGTGCTACTATAAATGGCATTGCTTTCATAATTTCTTTTCTCACTGAGTTCATTATTGGTATATATGACTGCTATTGATTTTTGTGTGTTCATTTTGTATGCTTCTGTGCTGCTGAAGGTTATTATTAATTCTAAAAGATTTTGGTGAAATTCTTTGGGTTTTCTATGTAGAATACAATGTCACCTGCAAATAATGTTAATTTGACTTCTTTCTTTCCTATATGTAGTCCTTTTAGTTTTTCTGATACCTGATTGCTCTAATGTTTCAAGCTCTGTGTTGAGCAGAATTGGTGATGTTGGGCATCCTGGCATTGCTCCTGGTTTTAGAAGGGATGCTTTCTGTTATTAGTAATGTTATTGTAATATTAGCTACAGTTACTAAATGCCTACTAAACATTATAAATTAAACTTACCATTGTATGAATATATTTGGTAATGACCAAAATAGATCTCCACAGTAACTTCTGTTCCTTCCAATTTAAGAAATATGGAGGTAAAGAAGATGTGCCTTTATTTTTCTCTCACATGTGAAAAGCATAGCAGTAGGCTTTCTTTATTTAATATCTCCCTCAACAATGTCACCAAGACCAAGCTTTTACTGTAATATCTTTAAGATATGATCATTGTCCTGTGCTAAAACATTATTTGTGGAAAACAAATCATTAATGTTTCTGATACAAAGAATGAGAGAGAAAAATCCATGACACGTGTCCTAATTAAGGTTGCATTTAAGAGATTTTTGTGGAAATCCTCCTGTATTCAATTTCACTGGCCATTCATTTAACTCACAAGGCTCAAGCCTGATGTAATTTCATTAGGTCACAAATAGCAATATAAATATTTTTATTCTTAAACAAATACAGGATGTTAGCAGTTTCTGTTATGGCATAATTCCCATTTTATCATAAAGAAAATGATATAGTTTGTATTAATTTAAATATTTTTCTCATCATGAACATAGAACATACTTTCATGTATCTAGAGATATGATCATATAATTTCTTCATATAGTACGAGAACATATATTTATTTATTTCTTTCTTTCCTTTATTGTTTTTTTTTTGGTACTGGGGATGGAACCCATGACCTCATGCTTGCCAGGCAGGCACTTACACTGCTGAGCTACATCCCCAGCCCAAGGACATATATTTCATTATGTTCTCTGTTGCTGGCCTTTACTCATCACATCCTCAAGCATTTACTCTAGTAAGTGTGTAAATGTGGGGGTGACCAAGCAGTGAATGGTTAAACTGTGGGGCAGAAACATGCAGACTCTGAGAAGGCAGAGGTTAAACAAGACATCTAGATTAGTAAAATAAGTTGTGTCGGGCCATTGTCATTCCCCTTTCTTCAAGAAAATTGCTTAACTTTGCTCAGGGTGTTTTGTCTTTTTTTCCCTCTTTTACACTGATATTCTAAATCAAAGCCTGAGAGGTCTTGGCTTCAGTGCTTCTTCTTGGGAGTCTGACTCTAGCTATTCTAGCTTAACTTTAGCTATTCAGTTGAGATGGCACTTCTGGGCTGTCAGTGACTGAACTAAGTCTTATCTCTAGTAATCATTTATTCTGTGTGCCACCATGGTCACACATTAGGACATGGATTAATTCTTTATGCTAATGAGCTACTTCCACCTTTGGTTGTTACAAAATCATTTGAACCAGTGTGCTAATATTTATACATATTTTGTAACTAATGAGTAGACATACATTTTTTACTTCACCATAATGAAGCTTCATATCCTATGCATTATTATTAGATCTCCAGCTAAGCCTATATGGCCCAAGTCATACCTTACACACTACTATTAGATCTCTAGCTAAGCCAAGTACATTTCATTCATTATAAAATATTTATTTTCTTGGCCATTCAGTATTAAACCAGTTTGTAAACCATATGCACTACAAAGTAACATATGATTCTAGGAAAATAAAATAATGCTGCTCAGTGAGTTAGTCTTCATAATTGTAATTGTATATATGATCAGTAGCTTTTAATATGTAATTCACATCTAGGCAGTAAATATTTGATTCTCGTGAGCATAATTCTTTGGTGGTATGCTCAGGAGTTGTGCTTTGCTTGTCATGCTTTAAGATGTTGGATGTTACATACCTATTTTAGTAGAATATTCTTTGGATTCTAAGAAAACAAATTTATAATTTTGTTTTCTTTGCTCTGATCTTCAGCATCAGGGTTGGGAATCCTGAAGATCAGCTTAGCTACTGTTTTTAAAAGGTGATGTTATTTGTCTTGAAAGAAATGATGCATGCAGCTATTTTTTTTTAAATAAAAGTTCTATTCTATTGGTATATTTGTAGTACATAGTGATTACATTCCTCCTGGGTAGCTGATACATGAACATAACATATCTTAATTGTTTTACCCACTTCCCCTCCCTTCCATTCTCTCTATTTTTCATCTGGTTCCCTTCCATTTTGCAAAGTGATCTCTCTCCATATTTCTTTTTATCTTTCATTTTGCACTTTATTTAAATTTTATGTTTCTCATATGAGTGAAATGATGTGACATTTAAATCTTTGCATCTGATTTATTTCACTTAACATTATGCTCTAAAGATGCATCCATTTTCCTACAGTTTACTCAAGTTTGCCCTTCTTCATTGCCTAGTAAAAATTACTTCACCCAAATAACATTTCTTATTATGATTGCTATCAGTGACCACTAGGAACTACTGGACATGCTTGTTCTCTTTGTGTTGCTTTCTTAATTATCAATATTGAAATATAAAATCTGCTTATTGCCATTCCCAATGACTCGTTTTCACAAATTGGTGTGAGGCATGCCAGATACCCTTTTCATTTTCGTAGACTGAAGAAAGTAAATTAAATCAAGTTGTATTCTCAAGTAAGAGCCACCTCTTCCAGGAATAATATGGAGATACTTTTGAATTCATTAATTTATTTATCATAATACTATGGCAATAACTCCACACTATTTCCAAAAATTACTTTTTAAACTAATTTTACTCTAGTAAATTTAAGGTGCTTTCAAAATAACAATTACTATAGATTCTTAATATTTACTAAGCATTTAGTGCCATTATTTTGTAGTCACTCCCCGTAGATAACTGGATGGTCACATGGGGAAATTAGCCTTCTCTTTTTCACAACTGTGTTAGACTATGTACAATTCAAATACATTTATGATATAACTGTGGTAAACAAATATATGTGAATTTTTTTCCTAGCCACATGCATATGAGAATCAATAACCATGAAATCAGCATGGTTTCTAATAGTATCTTGATTATATGCCCAAGGCACCTTCGCTAAAACTATTATGCTTTTTTAAAAAGTTGCTGTGCATACATTATGTTAGAATAGTCAGCAAGACCAAGTCTCCTTGTAGTATTTAAGCACTAAAGAGTCCCAGTAGTTAATGTAAACAAGAAAACCCGAGCAGGGGAAATTGCATGTAATATGTGGTTATAATATAATATGTCCTAGGAAAAGATATCTACTGAGACCTGTCAAAGAGAATCTATTTGCCACTGGTGGTTTTTGAAGTTTTTGCTGGATCTTCAGTTTACAAACTTGATTTGAAAACTTGGCCTTTTCTTGAATATTTTAATAACTAATTTTTCTCTGCTAGATTATTTCATTGTCTTGCTCAACAATAAAAACATTTAACATGAACATAAACATACACATAAACACACAATCTCTCTCTATTGTTCTATTTTCAAACTGGTCTATGACTATAATAAGGTGTTTTTGTTTTTTGTTTTCTCATTCAAAATTTGTTTCTACACTACTCAAGCAGACTGAGAATGCTTTTGCACTTTACCTATCATAATTATGAAACTTTGAGAATTGTGCCTATTAAGTAGGAAAAAAGCAAATGTCTCTAAGTATACACTTAAGACAACACACAGCACTTTTGTGAGAATTTGTGAGTTTGTCCACACCAGGCAATTCACTGACACCAACTGAGAATTTCAAATCAATTCTGACGTTACCTTTAAGAAATATTATCATTGCCTATGTTTAAGGGCTCAGACCCATAAGACTAGCCCTGACCTCCACTTCAAATGCCCATTGCAACAGTAAGCCCCAAGAGAATCCACAACTTCTGTCTAACAAATTGGGGTCATGTGTTGCAGTTCATAGAATTCCAGGAAAACCAGTAATACTTACTGCATTACTGGTTTCCTAAGACAAAACCAGTTAGATATCACAAAGGATGCAAGTCAGAGCCAGAAGAAGAGATCTGCGAGGCCACGCCTGAGGGAAGTGGTATAGCACTCTGCTTTCTCTCTCTCAGGGCGCAGCCTTCCAGGAACTCCCACAGGTTCAGCAAGTGCGATGCTTTCCAACAGGGCTTCTCTTGGTTTAGAGTGAAGGCTTCACCGTGCAGGCATTTGATTAAATCATTGGCTCCGGGGATCAGCTCAACTTCCAGCCCTTCTCCTCTCCCAGGAAGCATGAGGACCAGCTCCCATCCTGAAGTTATCCAGTAGACCATTCCTCCAGTCATATCGTCAGCACACAAAATGATTCGTACTATTTCAGAGATTCTGACGTTTTTTGGAGAGGCAGAAAGAGAGTAAATGTGTTTTTGTTACTATATTACAATATCACACTATGTTACATTCAGAAGTAGACTGCTTCTGAATTGAGAATTTTTCTGTTCTATATTTCTGAGTTCTGAAACATATTTCTTTCTTATGTTCTTAGATATCTTTTCCAATTATAAAACAAGGTTTCTGTATGCCTTCTTGGATATTCTGAGACATAACATGATGCAATCGTTAAACGCTTAGAATTATTTTGTCCTCGCAGTCAGCTCTCCATTAATATTACTATCTAACATTGTGTGAATAATTGCATTTGTGCCTCTAGAGTTTGTAAAAGTGCATTTGTGTGTGTGAAATAAGGAATTCACAAGGGAAAATGAAGCTGTCATATAAGTTTAAAGAAAACTCAGTTTCCCTTGATCAGTTCTGTATTTAGTTACACTATTTCATTCAGATTTTTAATAATTACTCACATTATCTATAAGAGAGTGAAAAGATATTATTGGATTTTTTTCACATTGGCTAATAAATAATACAGTGTGACATAAATTAATTGTAGCCAGGAAGAGATGAATGGGATGCTTTCCTCTGACTGTTATATTCTTGGGTGAAGGTAAAGCAGATTGTTAGATGGGATTTGGCTTCACTGCATAGCACGTTAGTATGTTTCAAGACTCTTTAGGTAGCTACCAAACTTACTTTTCTCAAATATTTCCTTTCAAAAGTTTTTAGTGGAAAAGCATCTATTATAATTTATAATTATCAACAATCATATGATAACTATTGATTCAAATCCTAAGTTTTTGTAAGACTAGTTTAATTGCAATACTATTTTAAAAAGTACACAAAATGGTCATAAAAAAAGAATTGTAGTTCAAGATTGTTCATTACCTGACCAGGTACATATAAGTAATTGATTCAATGGTCACACTGCACATAATATGTTGCATCATATTTACACTTTGTCCATATCTAAATTATTTACAGGTTATATTTTTCCTGTCAGAGGTAAGATAAATGTTTGTCTAGAATATAAACTCTATTTCATTAACTCTACTTTTAAAACTCTACCTTATTATTTCCCAGATACAATGGTGCGTCAGCAAATGTATTCACAGTTAAGCATTATCTATGGTAAAACAAATGTTACTAATGACATGTTATGCATAATATAAAAATATAATGTATGATATTTCCAGGCACATAAACATTTTCAGACATGATAATTTTAAGTGATAATGTTATCTTTCTCACTAGCAATATAGTCTATTTCTCAAGAGAAAGATTGCTAATAGTCTGTGATGTCATCATTATTGACATTTTGTTTATATTCATCATTGTCAAACCTCATCACAAATATTCACTTCAAGACAATTATCATCTCTAGCCCAGAGATCACTAATGTAAAATGTAGAGAAATTATTTACCTAAGATCAAGGAGCTAAAGGATTGCACAGCTTAAAAGTATAACTAAGAGTTTCCTACCTTTAAAAAGCATCACTCTCCATCCAGGCATATCAGTTTCTATTGGTGCAGCTGGTCCACCCTCGATTTGGAGATTGCACCTCTTGTGCTATTGTGAAACATATCTGGTCTTTATCTCTTGGAGCTGGTCCGTAAGTAATTTCCTAACTACTCTTGTTGGATAATGCATGTTATGATTCAGATGGAGAATGTTACCCTAAAACCTCATCTGCTCAGAGGCAGAGTTTCTGGAAAAAGACTAGATTATGGAGCTGTCATACATGTCAGCGTCAAGTCAGGCAAGTCCTCACCTCCCCAATCATTCTATGCAAGGAACGCCATAGATTGTAAAAGGTCAAAGCTCAAGGATCCTCTGAGTAGATGCACATGTGGAGGCTGCTGGAGGGTGGCGTGTCCAGGGCATGGAAACACTACATCTTCTTCCATTCTAGCCATGTACATCTTGTCCTCTGTATCTTTTATAGTAATTGGTAAATGTGCTTCCTTGAGTTCTGTGATTCACACAAGCAAATAAATAGAAGCTAAGGAGGAGGCTTCAGCAACCTGATTTGTAGAAATAGGAACTTTGGACACAGTGTCTTAGGGTGTGTGACTGACATTTAACTAGAAGGAACAGAACCCTCAACCAGTGATACCTGAACCCACTGCCATGTAGACAGGGTTAAAAATGGAATCAGAGAAGTGGACGCTAAACACATTCTTGGGCTGTACAGATGCTTGCCTGCTTACTTGCTGGGGAGGTAAAATCTTTCAGATGAAAGTAGGAGGAAAAATAACCACATTTTTCTTGACACATCTCCGCCATAGTCAGAGTTAAATTGTTTCTTTTCATTATATTTGTTATATATTTCTAGAGAAGGTCTTTGGAGTTCTTTCCTCCACCAGCCTGTCTATTTCTGAATTGCACCACCTTGTACTTCAGTTCATTTGGATTTTCTTAGTTTAAAACTTTTTTCTTGTTATGATTAAGCTGCATTGTATGTTCTGGAAAATTTGCAAAAGGAAAAAAATAAAACAAGATATTACCAGGTGTCTACTGCAATAAGGCCCAAGTTGATACCAAATATTGTTTAAAAACAATTATCCCCTAGTTGCTAAAGTATTTTTTAAAATATGTCTACATAAATCCTTTAGGCAAATAAAAGTGACATAATGATAGCATACATCAAGCCATATCATGGAAACAAGTTTTCGTTATTTTTACTGTCACTTCATGCCAGAGGTGTCTTAAAATTTGGATTGCAGTGTTAGGGAAACATGACAAACGTCATCATCACAGATCAGATAGTTGGAAACATCAATTCATTTACTGCAGAAAATTGTATAAGCAAGTAATCTTAATAGTGTTTTTTTTGTAACCCACTCTCAGTGTATTGTGAGCTGAAATGAAAACGAATTACAGAATCTCCAAAATTAAAAATAGATCTGTGTACATATTTCCCAAGTTAGTTTCCGATCATGGAGAATCTAATCATTCCTCCTCTATCTTTATTGTTATTGATGTAAGAGAACATTATGTCAAAGCAACTGATCAATATTATTATAATCCCCTAAACTTTATATCTAACTACTGGCTTTTGAAAATGCTTTTGTGGTCACCAGCTTTCATAACTGCTCTTTTTTCCAGTTTATTAATCTTTAGAAGATTTATGACACATTTTAGGGAAAAAATTCCATATTTCTAAGTTTGCTGAAAACCAATGCTATTTCATAGAAATCAATTGGCAATAAAATTGAAATATCCTAGTATGTATCCACATTTTATTCATTCAGATATCATTAGTAACATTTGTTTTAACATAGATGTTACATAACTGTCAATACATTTGCTGACATACCATCATGTCTGGGAGATAGTGAAGTGGAGTTTTTAAATGTGTCCCCTTTATCTAGAGAAAAATTTATCTCACTTTTGACAGGAAAAATACCACTGAAAATAATTTAGAAATGAACAAAGGATAAGTATGATGTAATATATTATGCAAAGATAGTAAATGTTCATTGTTGTATCATTTTAGAAATACATTTCTATAGCCCACGGATTAGAATTTTTTTAATCACCAACATCTATGCTATTCTCATTGAGAGCATAGAAATCACTCATATATACTAAGGATATATATTAAGTAGTACCTGTCCATTGAAACTACAAAGCGTATGTGTCCATGTAGGTATATATACTTCATCTGTCCTGAGAGAAAGAAGAGAGAGAATGGAAAGAAAATATGAAGGAAGTCTAAGCAAGAGTCTTCATAATTCTATTAATAAATTTTCATTGAGTACTTATTTTATGACACAAACAGTGCTAAATCACTTCTCAGGCAACACACCCTTTAATAGTCTTCAGAATATTAGAAAATTCTTTTAATTTGAGAAATAATTATTCCCACTTCCCAAAGACCCATTGTAGATTATCATTCTGAAATGGAAATAAAGCAGCAGGTTTAGAATGAATCATAATTCCCTAAAACTACTGGATCTCAAACTATTACCTCACTACTCTTCTACAGTGTTTTATTTCTGAAAATGAACATTTTGAAAAATATTCTGGTGATTATATGAGAGTTTGACTTCTACCATGTATAAAAAAGTTCCTGCCTTGTGTTTTATGGCGAAAGTGGATTAGCTTGTTGCAAAATATGTTTTCTTCACCATTGTTGTACATATGTATATTTCTTCCTATGTATTTATTCTGCTCACTAACCTTTATTATAAATGTCATGCTGCACTTTCAGTCTTGCCATTTATAGCATGGAGTGCAGAGCTGGTTAAATTAGAAGCCTTTAGAAAAAGACATAAATAATAAACTAGTATTTATTAGAGACCAGGATTATAATTTCTCAGTTTTGAGAACTGGAATAGCAAAAGAATTAGTGCATGACACATATCCTAAACTATGTTAAAAAGTAAGTCTTGGGGGGCTAATTTGGATTTACTACTTATGCAGTGACCGAATATAGAAATAAAGTATTTGTATTAACAACCAGGTGATTCTAGAAATGTGTGATGTATGAGAAAATGACTACGATATACAAGAAACACACACACACACACACACACACATACATAATGCATCATCTTTAAGGAGTGCTATGTAAATTTTCTTATCTCTCTCTCTCTCTCTCTCTCCCTCCCCCTGTAATAGTGGCCATGCAGCCCCGTGCCTTACACACACTTAGCAAGTATCTCTGACACCTTCTTTTAATTGAAAAACATCAAGAAAAGGTGTTTTCATCACCAACTGTGTTGTTTGGCATCACGGGCCAGCTTTCACATGTAAGCAAGGAACATTTGTGAGCAAATCTTTAGTTTTGTTCTGTGGTTACATCTGTGAAAAAAATTCTGAAAGGAGAGTTCTTTGAAAATCTTAATTGTTTTTTTATTTGCTTTAGATTTGCTATTGATTGTTATTTTCAATGTATAAAGAAAAGTTTATATTCAGCAAATTAAATATTGGTTGTTCTATTTACTTTCAACTATATAATTAAAGATAATAATTATTTTTTATTAGTAGCAGTCATTATTTGGAAATATATTATTGTGTTTTAAATTTCCCATCCTACACCATGTATCCTGCTGGTCAGTCTTCCATATCACATCCAGACAAAAGTTAATCTGTGATAAGGACTAAACCAATATGCATTGGATTAAACTTGCATTCTTTCTGCCAACCTCAACCAATGGAATGTCAAATCACACAATCAGAATAAGGCTCTAGGACTGGTAGCTAAATAAGAAGGATTAGTGGGAAGAGATTAGATTAAATTAAATTAAATTAAATTAAATTAAATTAAATTAATTAAAAGCTCTGAGATGGCAAAGTTAACAGGCATTGCCCTCCTGAATGCACTTTGTTCATAACTGATCTTCTGTTAGTAGAATTGAAAACAAGCTTTTTCCTTATTATTGTTCATTACATTCGGAGAAATAGAAACATGCAAACACAGCAGAAAAGTTGCAATTGGTGCCTTTCTATAGAACAAGTGGCTAATAGAATTCAAGACTGCTCAAATCAGTGTTTCTTACACTGTGAACCTCAGACCAGTAGCTGAGAGTGACTTCTGAAAACTTGTTGGAAATGTGAACCATCAAGCCTCAGTCCAGACCTACTGAGTCAAACCTTTGGAGTTGGGCCTGAAACTTTTGTTTTAACGAAGCTGATTTTTAGAGGATGTGCAAAACATGCACCCAATCCAAATCTTAAGTCCTATGCTATTAGAAGATGGTGGAGTCTACAAATAATCTAATTAATGTCTATTGCATAAAATAAGTATTTTTATGGATTTCAAGTAAGATTTCAGAGGAATCAGGCCATAAGCAGAACATTATTCATAAGTAGGATAAAAACAATTATGCTTATTTTTAATCTATCTTTTTTCTTTATCTCACAGTGTTTTATATTAAACCTCTATAGCGGTCTTTGCCAAATTGTATTTCCATGGTCATGACTCATTATACTTTTCTTACAGCTATTTAAAAATTTGACTTTGCAATAATTACCTATGCAATGCATTTTTGTAATTACTATCGACAGCTGATAAGTTTGAGTGTTTCAAAATGACCACTGTCCATTTATATGAGGCTCTGAGCTTGCATTGTCTATTTTAATATATCTTTTTCTCTATCCTTTCAGTAATATTACATGGACATAATTGCTACATTTCTGTGAATATTTACTATTTATTTATCTATTTCTGTAATTGTTACTACAGATTGAATTCAGGGTCTTTGCACAAAACTCTGCCCCCAGTCCTTTTTTTATTTTGAGACACAGTCTTGCTGCATCGAAAACTTGCCCAGGCTGAGCTCAAATTTACGATCCACTTGCCTCATCCTTGCTGTGTTTGGGGGTTATTGGAGTGTACCACCCCCACACCTGCTTTCTGTAAATACATCTTTCCACTGTTTTTAAAACATCCAATAGTTTAAGTTCCAATGGGTGCTGGTCTTGGCCTTTGTCTTACTATGTAGATTATATGTAGATTATAATATCACTGTTTCAAAAACTTGCTTAAATTTGATTGAGATTTCATTATAATTGCAATTTTGAGAATCCTAAATCTTTGCAAGATAGACCCAAAAAGGACGGCATGCTGTGTATCTCCATGGATTTAGTTTATTTTTAAATTGTAAATTAAATATATGTAACATAAAATTTATCACTTTGCCCACTTTTAAGTGTATAATTCAGTGGTTTCTTTCCACATTGTCATGCAACCATCAGCAGTAGCCATGGATTTATTTATTTTTTAAGAATACTTTTATCAGTATTGTTTCAGTTTTTTCTACTTGAGTATCCTGCTTGGTTCATTAGAGATATTCTGAAGTAGCTGATATATGCTGTTTCAAATGAGATATTAAAATTTTATTTGTCATGTTTTGTTGGCTGACTATTGATCTAACAACATTGTTAATTAATTAAATCTAACTTTTAAAAGAATTATTTTGAGTTTTTATGCATATTTTCATGTTATCTTAAAAGACTGAATCTTTACTATGCTATTTGCACTTTTTAATTTTCTTAATTTTATCATTATTTGAATAGATAAAAAATTAAAAACTAAATAAGAAAAAGAAAAATACCAATATCAGCAGCAATATTTAAAAACTGAAATACTCATATAATGAATATTTGCATCAATACTGGAAAAATTTGGCAGTTGAAAATAACTTCGGACATGAGTGTATCATAAAACCTAGCATATGTACTCCTAGCTTTTTTTTCCAACAAAACTATATAGGCATGATTCCTACATGACATATATAAGAATTTTGTATGAAGATTATGTATAAGATTCATTAAAGCCCTAAACTGGCAATAATCGAAAATATCAGCAGCAGAATAGATAAATCAATTACAGTATATTCAAGCAATTTAATAAGAATAAATGAACTTTAAGTGTACACAAAACAAGAATGCATTTCAGAATCACAATGTTAATTAAAACATGCACTGCCTCCTAACCCCAACACAAGCGTGTGAACATCAATTTGTTGTATAATTTACACTGAGTTAAAAAAAAAAAAAACCCAGGCTGAAGTAAATTCAACTACCTGAGTCATAATTATAAGAAGTGTAACACTGTAGCTTTGGGGGAACCGGGCACTGGAGATGCTCTTTGTTCCAGGATTCATGAGCTTTGCTGCACGACACCATGTCAAGGAGTAGAGCAAATAGATGCAAGATTTCTGGAATTTCTTAAAATAACATGGAAAGAGACATGAAGAGAAGCAAAAGATTGCCAAGGCACAAAAACTCAAGTTAAATCTTTTATAATTAACAAAAACTAGTGTTTCCCTGCTGGTTGTTGAACCACATTCTGTGATGCTGTCAGCATCTTCACATATGGAGAACCATGCTAGAAAGCACTGCTCCTGTTTTGACAGACTTGTCTCCTCTGCTTTCATTCACTCATTCATTCACTCACTCCATCATAATGGGGTCTTTCATGCTATGTGATTGAGGGATGTTTGAAGATTCGTCACAAACTTAGTTACTGCCATGTTGAAAGCTGGGCATGGCTTGATGTCCTTTCCTTCACATTCTTGCCAGCCTCCCAGTTTGGGACAGCAGAACTATGAATACACTAAAGATCCGCCTGCTTTTCTTGTTATTTTGTGTCTTTCTACCCCACCATCTATGCTAACTTACAAAATCTATCCTTGATTCATGCAAATTTATATTCTTGTTCCCATTATTTAACCATAACCCCTTCTCTTCAATAAAGTGATTCTTGTGAAATGCAAGAGATTAAAGATTAAAATATTTGCTTACATATCTTTAAAAAGATAACAATATTTGATTATGGGATACAGAGGTTAAAATACTTTAAAAAATTTATTTTCAAGTCATGGGTTAAATTGCCGGTGACTCTTAGCAAAGTAGACAGCAATAAACAGGTGTTTCTCACTCCTAGGCTCCTTCGACCCAGTACAAATCCGTGCCTAGGAAATAACATTATCTGTGCTTTCTCTTCAGTCCTTTCCCGAGGCGATATAACTTGTAGTAACTATTATGATGTGGAATTGACATGTTCGCTTGAGCATAGGAAAGTAAAGAAGATCATTAGCAATAATCCTTCTTATATGCTTATTAAAAAGTTTCAGAAAAGATGTCCCGATTAATGAAGTAAATTTATCCAAGTTAGACAGCTGTAAGTAGCAACCCCACAGCCAGAGGTGACTTTCGTGGAAGTCAGAAATCTTCCCACACTTCCTTTCATTTCTGGAGGAAGAAACATCTATGTAGAAGAGTATCTGGCACTTTAAAAGCACTAAGAATCCAAAGTTATTTTTATCAGCAGTACCATAATTTTCACGATAGAGTCTATTTTAAATGTTTTATGTTTGTGGTCTCATGAATGATTTAAACATCTATGAACCAGTCATTATTATAATCCCTATTTTACAAATGAGGACGTAGTGAAAGGTAGGTAATAGAACTTAAACAAAATTATCAAGTCACTCAGGGAACAGCTATGTTGGAATTTGAACAGAGGCTAAATGATAATACACAATGACTGTATTCTAATTTTTTGCATAAAACATCATTTCAAGAATTTAAAGCCTCATAGAAAAAAGACCTGAAAATACAACAGCTTTAAAATATTAGTTGAATTTGCATTGAGTGCTGGTAAGTGTGTCAATTTTACCTATTTCTACTTTCCTCAATATTGTTTTGTGTACTTAAAAACTGTTAATTGCATCACAATGAAATATACAGTCATTTTCAAATGATAAAAAAGCAAAATGAAAATTTTATCTACAAAATAACAAAAGAAATACAGTTCCAACTATGGGCATTCTGCAACTGTTTATGAAAAATATATTATTATAAGAATTTGCCTCATGCTTTTAACTGAAAAAAAATGTGGTCAATTTTCTAAGGGAAAGTTGAATTTTATGGTAAGAGTGAAAAATAAGAAATATCAGAATCATAGTTTTCTTGACCATAAAGAAAAAGGAGCAAAAAACCAAGAAATGATGCTTTATAAAAATTAGACTAAACCTTGCTCTCTATGCCAAAAAAATTATAGACCTCAAATACCTTAGCTAGAAATATCCATGATAATTTAGCACTGAAACTTTCAAAGGAGAACTGAATCGCAAACTTAAATTGAGTAAAATCTGCTAAGGACATCTGGTTCCTAAAAGCTGGGATTTTTATAATCAGAATATTCATGGGCGATGTCAGAGTCCAAGGCAGGTGCTCTGCCAAGGAGGATGTCGCTGTGTACAGGAAGTATACGGAGATCTGCATACGCACAGGCACACTTTTAGACACTGCATTTGCATGACATTTTAGTATTCAAAGAGAGAGAGAGAGTTTGCTTTATCAACTAACAGTCCTTGATTTTTTTTCCCAGAGTATATCTTCAGGGTCAGTTTCCCTTTTTTTTCTTTCCCTATTATGCTTATTGCATTGATTGATGATTGATGATGATGACCATTTACTGTGTATAAAGGGGAGATAAATTTTTAGAAATGTAAACATGAGATGCACTATGACACAAATAATGACAAGTAATTACAAGAAGAGAGGTGATATGACAGAATGCAGTACAGGGTACTATAAAAACACAGATCACATAACACACTTGGGGCAGGTCTGAGAGTATCACCGTGAAGGTGCGAGGCAGCTGTCTTGAGATGTTTCCTCAGCTGAGCTTGTTGGAGGGATACATGGCAGCCACCTGAAGGCGGAAAAGGCACGTGAGGCAAAACTTAGCAAACAGAGGGAACAAAGTGTCTGTTTCTAAAAGATACAGTTCCAAAGTGGAAGGGACAAGACTTCTGATGTTGCTGAAGTGTTATAACCCATTGGAACGGCTGTTTTCCATCCTGGGGAAAGGAAAATATCAGGGCAAGATTTACAATTGGAGCTGTCACTTTATCAGGCTGGAGCAGGTGTCAGGAGCAGCAAGAAATCAAGTCCAGAAGGAATAAAATCAGAAATAGAGAGATGAGCAAAAGTAGTAAGTAATGGCCATGGCAAAAGGCCACATGAGATTGCACAACAAAACTCTAGCATGAAAATGAAATCCAGACTTTGTATTAGAGGAAGGGCTGTAAAAAACTCATGAGCAATTAGAGATCTCTGTGGACCAACCACTGCCTCAGCGCTGAGACAAAAATAGCAATGCATTTTCACAAACAGCAACCTCCGGGACCGGTAAGTGTGGAATCTACACATTCTAGTAGATAAACTTCAACATGATAATAATAACCAAAAGAAAATATTTTTTGCCTTTCATATGATTGCGACAAGGCCAAGGGATAAAAATATCTTGGAAATCCAGTCAGGGATAATACTCATGAGATAGTTGTTTAAACCACATGTAATCTAGAGATACTTTGAATTTCTTGAACTTGAACTTTCATCAAACTATAATATAGAAATTTCTTTCCACATGTATCATTTTATAGTCTCAAAAAATCTTTCACTGAAATAAAGAAATTCGTTTCAATATGTGTGCACTCCTAATTGGAACAGTAAGTGTAATTGAAATATTTATCTTTCTTATTTATAATAAAGCAGTACATGCTGACTGTAAGAAATGGAAAAAATGCTTGTAAAATTAATATCCACCATAGTCTGAACAATGGTTAACACTAGGTAACATCTCCTTTGGTATTGTTTTATATAAAAAGCAAAATGTCTTATATCACACAATTAAAACTATGTAAAATTCATATAATTATTTTTTCATATTGACATTTAAAAGATTTTAAGTCATTGAATTAATATTTCTAAGTGTAAATTTTAGTCCTTGCATAATGACTAATGTGATCTCACCATAAATAACAGTTCTCCAAATGTTGCATATATATTGTACCAGAAAAAATAGATCCAGTCAAACTGCATTTAAAAAGGAAATTTTCAAATACATGTCTCAGTGTATGTACGCTTGTCTTACAATCAATTGTTGAATATGGAATTATTGAATTAAAGCATATAAATATTCTAAAGTGGAAAGTAACCTTAATTTGCTTAAACCATGTGACATACTGAATTTTGTTATTATACAAAGCAGAGATCAAATTTTCAGGTATGAGAAATGAGAGGAATTGACTGAATAAGCTTAACTACATTTATTACTTAGATTTGGAATTTTCTTTCTCTGGAATTTTAGAAAAGACATAGCACAAAAGATGACTTAAAACATCTGGTATGTTTGTTAATGTGTATTTTCAGTTGTTTATAAATTTTCAGTTTTTAAAAATGAGACTAGAATTTAAGTAGAATTGATCTCTACATCCATTCATTTTAGATATTTTAGACTTTCGAATGAACAGATGACTCTTTCAATGGCCAAGACTTTTGATACACAGAGTTCCATAGACTTTTGTGGAAGGTGTAAAGCATTTGTGGTCCCCACTGAGATTTGTAAAGCATCCTTATTACCATGAATCTTGGTCAGTAAGTTTATTTTGTAATTGAGAAGCTTCAATATTTAGGTAAGAAGGTCAAATGGTTAGGGCACATTAATAAATTAAACAAACGATGTATTAGCTTAAAGATTAATACTGAAAAAAAGTTGATTTCCAGACATTGTACTTGGAATTTCCATGCAAGTTTTTAAATTTAATCCTCACAAAAACACTATAGTAGAAATTTTTTACTATATATTTTGTAATGAGGCTTAGTCCATTATTATTAGCAAAAGATTTGTGAATAGGATGCTTATGTGCCAGCAAAGACATCCATGGAATAACTGCGATGTACTAGATGGTATGTTAAATGCTGTGGGTAAATAATGAGTCTGCAGAAGGCTCAGAGACTTATTCTGGAGCTAGAAATGCAAAGACTTATTCTCAAGTGCCAACACAAGTGGCTCTACAGGAAGCCAAGAAATGCTTTTAGTGGAATATGACTAAAGATGCAAATTTTTCAGTATTAGTAGAATTTAGCCAGATGAAACAGATTTGAGTAGATAAAAGTCTTTGCAGGACCAACTCATTATATGACTCCACAGAAGTTGTCTGCTTTTTCTTTTCTATTTAAGAGAAAAATGAAGATGGTCTATGTCGAAGTTGTTCAAATGTGACAATTTGATATACATATACATTATAAAGACAATAGAGGATCTATGTAGTATCCACTGTGCATTGACCATTATACTAGCTATGTCACATACCATGTATACTTCTAATTCATAACAGTCTTTGATATTAGGAAATATTTGGCCCATATTTTGAAGTATAAATCATACCTCAAATAAATTAATACTTTGGCTTTGGTTGACTTCAGACAGAAATCTGTTCAATGCTGAAGCCAATGCATTTGACATTGCAAGAAGATGCCTGAACTATGTTGAGTATGTGAGGTAATTATGAAATGGAATACCCTGCATCTGACACAAGCAAAATGCTGCTCAGCCTCTAGTTAGGAAAGTACTGAATAAATGACTTGTATCCACTGCAAAAATAAAAATCAGAACAGGAGAGCTCTGAAAAGAAGTGTGTGTGTGTGTGTGTGTGTGTGTGTGTGTGTTCATGTTGGAGAATGAGATGTCAGCACTAGGCCAGGGAAAGATTAAGTTCTAGATTTCTTACTCCAGGATTTATTGTTGTGTGTAATCAATACTTCTCGTATTTGTTTAAGCCATTATGGTAGGTTTTTGTTTTCTTACTTGCTGCTAAATGGAACCTCAGCAAAAGCCAAACAAAATCAATGAAAGCAGAGAGGTGAGACTAGGAAAAATATTCCACTTGTCTGGAGAAACCAGACTCAATTGATGGTGAAAGAAGTGAATGGGTTAAGCTAGATATTGAGTAAGATATGAATGTGACTCCAAAGGCTGTTTTAATAAATACTTGGTCAGAGATTGGAACACTATATCAAAGCAAAGACCAGTATAAGAACAGTAACTCAGGGCTACAAATACTGGAGCAGCCAATAAAATAGAACAGTAATGAAGCAACTGTAAGATACAAGCAGCAGTGACAGCCTCAAAATTATTAGCAAAGCATTCTGTACTAAGCCTCTGAAACCACTAAAATGAATGCGACCTTCAAACTCCAAACTTCTTTATGTTTCTTGATCTCAAAATTCAAACTTCTAAAAGACTTCACCAAAAATACTGAGATTGAACACAGTCGCCTGCCTCTTGGATGCACATGTGCGCTTAAAAGGAGATACTTTTATTTTGGGGGTTTTAGGTAGAACATTGAGGATACCTCCCAGGAAGTTTATATTCACCGTAATAGTTCCCCATAGGGAGACTGAGGTAGATAAAGAAATTTGGATGCTGAAAACAAAGCAAAGAAAAACAAAACAAGACAAAAACTAAACAATAGATGTGCAAGTAATTCCCTGCCTCTGCCTCTTGACTTCATACTTGTTCATAAAGCCATACTGTTTTAGATTAAAAAGTCTACATTCTTGTCTCAGTTCCTTCAATGAGACTGATAGAGGGGATAAAAAAGCAAGAATTAATATGCTAGCCTTATGGCTGAGGAACTTGGCACTTAGACTCAAATTCTGTTACAAATAATTCCCATGCAGCCATGTGTACTGATAGATATGGCACAGCACTTTAATCGCCATTGGCTATGAGCCTAATAAAAGGGGGCAATAAAATCAAATTCTGCTGGGCTTCATTTTTATAGGCAATATCAAGCCCTGTGAACTTTAATGCCCACTGTCTATTTAGATAGTCATGGCTCAGAGCTGGTATTAAAAGTAGATAGCAATACTTGTTCAGAAGTATTGAAATATATCGCAAATTACACTGGAGTATGTGCTCAGTCCAAACTTCTCCTATATTGCACTGACCTTTGCAAAATCTCTTCTGTTTTCCTTGGCAGCTTCATTTCCACTCCACCTCTTTGTCTAATTCCCCTGAAGTTCCATCTTTATTTTATTTTTCTGTCAGGAATCAGTGTGAAGTGGCTGTTAGGCCGTAGGTGTGTTTGTGTGAAGGTATGTGATAGGTTTTCCTTCTGGGTGGCCAAAACAAACCTATTTCTCATTCTATTTCCTTTGCAGACTCATTTTCACTCTAGCACTCTGTATTCCTCAGACACCATCAAATACTTTTCCTTTGTAAAACAATGAATGTATTATTTTGGACTGTGCTTTTCCTAGGGTTGAAAAGAGAGCTTGGGGTTTTTCTTGTTTCCTTACACATTAAAAAGAAAACATTATATCCTAGACACCTACACATTCATGTCCAGTAACATAAAAACAACAGCAAAATTAATCATAGTAGGGAGGTAAAATGTACGTCTGGCACTTGCTCACAGGGGTGCTGTTCCTAAATCCTTAGGTAAGGAGGATGATTTCTGAGTGAAATGGTAATGTGGAACAGAGGCACCATCTGAGAGGAGATGGAGAGTTGCTAAAGAGAATTGCATTCATTTAAACAGGAAGTGGTTTTTGACCTTTAGAATTTAGCCGAAAGCTTGAATAACCTCACTGCTGCGTCTTTGTATGCAGAGAAGGTACTAATCTCAGCTCCACTTTAATAAAATTTTATCAAATATTTTGCGTGGAGTTTTACGGGAGCATCTCTCAGGCTGTAGACACCCAGCTGTGGTCTGCAGCCCGCTCAAATACCAACTTTGCTTCAGGTTTTTATGAAAAGCTTGAAAGATGTATTTTATGAGCTGAACAGAACTGTATGTTCATTCAATCTTAGACTGAACCCAGTATTAATGCATGATAAAATACAGCATATGGCCAAGTTCTCACTTTTGCTAGATTGTCTTGGTCCAATTTTGACTTCCAAATATGATTTTCTGTCTAATATTATGGATTTTATACTTCTGTCTGGTTAATAATCAAACTGGGAACTTGAAAAATTTATATTCTGAGAAGATATTCCATACTTTCTGACACAGAATATTTTTGTGATAAAACTGGGAATCTGATTCTGAAACAGTTGACCTTGAACTACACTTTGAGAAACAATAATTTGTAAAAGTATAATTTCTCATTGCATGCTTGTGTGCATCCCAAAGACTTAGCAATCTGTTTTTATTCTTTACTGATCTTTAAAAAAAAAACACTGTTCCAATTGCTCCATTTCTTTTTAATCTATGCATGTGTGTCTTAATATTTTTAAAACTTTAACCGTTAAATACAATGATTTACCTCTTTGCTGATAGATTTGATGAAAATTCCTTTCTTCCTGGTTGTCAACATAATGTCGACACCCAGTGATTAATCCTGCTGATTGACATGCTGAGAACTCAGCATGCACTCTTTCTTTCTTTTTTTTCTTTCTTGTTTTTTTTTTTTTTTTTTTTTTTTTTTTTTTTTTTTTTTTTTTTTTTTTTTTTTTTTTTTTTTTTTTTTTTTTTTTGTTCAGTCTTGGTGCTTCTGGAATAATTGGTTGTCCTGTCTCATTAGTGTCAATGGAGTAAGGAAGGAGACACAAAACCTATGCTGTGAGTGTTTTTCTTTCTTTCTTTTGTCCTCTTAATGATAAGGACACAAAGAGGAGAAGGAGGAGGAAATTAGGAGACAGATGAAAAGAATATGATGATAAGATGTAGACTTAGCCACTGTATATGGAGAAATCTGATATATTTGACCTCAAATCTCAATTTCAGTGTTTTTAAGCAAGTACCTTTATCTCTCTGTCATTAAATACTGTTATTATTAAAATTGATAACAGCCATATATATTATGCAAGATTGTTACAGGAAATAAGTGTGTGGGAAATGTCCAAGCATGTTTCCCCAGTATAACTATTCCCTCTCCCCTTCTTAGGAAAGCTGTGTTCAGCAGAGTGACTTTTAGATATATTCAATATCCAAATCAACATTAGAAGACATTTTTGGTGTCTGAAATTGTCTTATCAATGTCAATGACTTTTACTCAGGAGTTTAAATTTTGAAAGCTAATCTAACCTCATGTGATTAATACTTCAGAAACATATATTTCTCTAAGTCCAAAACTAAGGACAGTTGGTTGCTAGACCTTTTCTTTCTATTTCAACTTAAATGTGGGAGGAAAAATATCGAGA
The DNA here is from genome assembly GCA_004027295.1 of Dolichotis patagonum. Classification (NCBI taxonomy): domain Eukaryota; kingdom Metazoa; phylum Chordata; class Mammalia; order Rodentia; family Caviidae; genus Dolichotis; species Dolichotis patagonum. Next base: position 88,591 of record PVJX010000486.1, on the reverse strand, counting down.
GTGAACTCTCTGGCCACAATGTGGCTCAGTTTGAGTGCTTCTTCTGTTTCTATCAATCAGATTAATGGGTGGATCTGTGTTTGCCTATATGCTAGATACGCAGAAGATAAATCCCTCCATTCCTCCACTACATTTCTCCTCACAAAAATTCATCTCTGGTCAGACATTTGCATTTGGTTAAAGTCAGCGTCTAAAGAACAGCCTTTTCATTCTAGGCTATGTGCTTTGCTCCAGAGAAACATAAACCTGATTCAGATAGAAAAGAGTCATTAGATCACAGCTGGGAATCATACAACTATGGTCTATTTGGACTTTGGAGTCCTTCTCTGTATTCCACCCTTTTCTCCACCAAGCCAAGACATCAAGCAGCATCTATATCTTCTGCTCTGAGTTCTTGTGGAAATCATTCCACACATCTGTAAGCTCATTTATCCTTCTAGTTAGGCAGGAAGTACTAGATGAGATCCTCTGTAGCCAAGGTGATTCAAGAAAGGGCCTTGCCTTCCATCAGGGAAATCGATGTAAATATATGATGTACAATAAGGCTCAGGGACAATGAATGAATGAATGAATAAACAAAGGAATCTGAAAAAAGGTCCAAAATTACATAATTCTCCCTGTACTTTCTGGCAACAAAAAGCTAGTGTGGATTATGTACTTCCTAGTTAGGAAGAAAAATACTTAGTATAAAGCATGATCTCATTTAGTTCTTTCTACAACTGTAAAGCAAGGAAAACCATGGTTCATATTTCAACATTTGGGAAATTCAAGACTCAGACAGGTAACACAGTCTTTATATTTCAATATATTGGAATTAAATCAGATTTGCCTCACCATGGAACACAAATACATAAATAAGATATTCACTCAAATACCATATAATTTAAAGTCCATCAGGATATACTGTGTGTTAAACAATGGCAGTTCTTGTGGAGATTCATAAGAAAATCACAGAATGCACTTTACTGTGTTTTGTTCCTTCAGTATGAAAATTATTATCACATCATTTAAAAGGAGTAAAGTGATGTAGAGTAAGTAGTGTGATTAATATTTTTAATGAACATTTTTGCTTTCTGGTAATTGTTTCTGTACAATGGTTTATCAATAAATCTGCTTTAAAATAGAAAATTAAATCTAAGTCATTGTTTTTTTATAACTGATGATACAAACTACACATAGGGAAGATGAACAGATACTCTGCAATGTAATCAATATATTTTTAAATAGGAAGACTCATATCGTATGTAATACAAGTCAATTTAATAGCCTCTTTACCTTTAGTTTTCTCGATATCTGCATATCGTCTTTCACCATTTGACATATATTGTTCTTGCAGTGAAAATAATTTGGGATCAAGAAAGTAGCTTCTATTCTGCTCTTAATAGTGTCTTTTTTACAAGTCCAGATCACCTCAGTTTTGGCCACTTCATTCTAAAAATACTATATTTAAGTGCTATTGTTTTGGAAAATTTCACATCAAATATGGGAAAAGGAGATAAGTTTGATATTTTGAGGAGTTTGAGAACCAAACATTGCTTTCCTCCATCAGAAAAGAAAAAAGAAGGGTGAAATTAAATAAGAAAGCAAAAAAAAAAAGAAAACTTGGAAAGTAGAAAAAGAAGTGATTTTGCATTCTTCCACAGTGCTCAAAAGCCAAAATTGGGACTTGGAATTATTTTAGTTATCTATTGCCATATAAGAAATCACCTCCAACTTGATAGCTTGCAACCAACTCTTTACTATTGTGTGGCATCTGGAGTTCTGTACTATAAGAGAGATGTTGCTGGATGGTTCTAATAAGTGTCTCTCACTAATTTCCAATTAAAATGTCAGCAAGACTATAGCACTAGCTGAACTTGGTTATCTTTTGTCTGTACACTTAGATTCAAATAACAGATTAACAGCTCTCCATAAATTAGAGAACCTGATATGATTGTTTGCTTGACCTTTTGATGGAGTTAGCATTGCCATTTTAAGGATGGACAGATTGGATCTCAGAAATATAATTATGAGTATTAAGTGAGATACTCCATAAAGAGCATTTGGCAAAATATCAGAACTATAGCAGAGACCCATTATTCTATAAAGAGTACTCAGAAGTAGAAAAGAAAAGAGTTTTAGAAGCATAAAATTTTCTAATATTGTACATATATACAGAATATCTCTTGCAGTATGACAGAAATTGTGCTGGACATAGTGGATAGAGCCCTAACTGAGGTATGTATCCTCTTTAATTTTCGCCTTACTTGAAATATAAACTCAAGAAAAAGAGTAGCATGGCGAGTAAGCATAATGAATGAAAGGGCAAAATGAACACAGAAGAGGAGATGAATGTTAGTGAAAGGTCCCAACTCTCATTTGCCTCACATAAGTGAGTGAGCAACTGCACACCAATAAAAACAAAGCATGCAACAATGAAGCGATAGCAACCAAAAGGAACATCGGCCTTGAGGGTGACTGCCTAGGAATCACAGCATGCATTTATCCATCATCACTCCATCCCCAGGGTAGCATAACTTGACACTAAGAGTGATTCCCCACCCTGGGGGAAATGGTGAACATGAAGACCCCAGAAGCCTTCACCACTGTTGCAGACACCAGCAACCTTAGCTACTCAAGACTCTTATCTTATATTACATCAGAAAATAAACCCAAATAGATTAAGTATTTAATTTTAAAACCACGAGATGGAGGGAGTAAGGAGAGAGGGGTAAGAAAAGGGACATAAAAAGAACGTAAAATTTGTTACGTACATACGCCAACTCCTGACAAATAATGTAATCCATTGCATACTACAAATATGTACCAATAAAATTTAAAATTAAGGGGAAAAAACTCCAGAAATTGTAAACTTAGTAGAAGAAAACATAGAGAAAAATCTTTAGGACATTTGACTGGGACATGCTGTCTTGGATGTGACACAAAAAGCACAGGCAACACAGAAAAATTAGTAAGCATGACTACATCAAACTGAAAAGCATTGGGACTGCAAAGGAAAAATCTGCAAGGAGGCAATGTCTAGTTACTTTTCTTTTGTTGCTGGCACAAAATACCTGACACCAAAAGATAAGGAAGGAAAGACTTATTTAGCTTACAGTTTGTGGAGGTTTCAGTCCATAATCAGTTGGCTCCAAGGCAAGGTGGCATGGCACTGGGGAAACAGTTCAAGGTGGCAAAAGAGGGTAAAAGCAACAAGAGCAAAAAGAGGGGAGAGAAAGCCTCTTTTTCTCCATTATATTGTATGCAGGCCATCTCCCTCTGTAGTTACTGTGCCATTACTATGCCCTCCTCCTGCAGAGGATAATGATGTTTTCAAAGTAAGGACACTGACCCTCTGCAGAGTCAATTAAAGTTCTAAATGAAATACACAATGTATCAACCCTTACAGGCAGCTTACAGAATGGGATAATATATTTTCAAGCAATATTTCTGATAAGTGGTTAGTATATAGAGAACTCATATATGAATATCAAATAAATAAGTTGATTTAAGATGCAGAGAGGACTTGAATAGACATTCTTAAAATAAGATATGAAAAATTGCAAATAATATATTGAAAAATTTTAACTGTGGGAAATGCAAATCAAACCCATAATAAAATATGACTTGACATCTGTTAGGATGGCTATTATCAGAAAGAGAAAAGAAGTGTTAATGGAGATATGTACTTGGTTGATAGAAATATAAGTGTAGCAATTATAGAAAAGAGTATTCAGTTTTCAAAAAGTTTAAAACTATACCTTTTGTATGATATTGAAATCTCATTTTAGCATATGTATCCAAAAGAAAGGAAATCATTATCGTGAAGAGATTTCTACATCTCACGTTCAATTTAGTATTATTTATATTAGGTTGGATATATGACAATTTAAGCACTTAACAAGTGAATGAAAGGATATAAATTTTACATATTGTTATCCATATTTGTGTGTGCTTGAGATATTATATGTTAAATGTTCTGTGTACATAAATGCACACTAGATTATTATTTAGTCTTTATTAAAAAAGAAATCTTGTGGTTTGCAATAAAATAGTTGTATCTCAAGTGAAATAAGGCAGCATGGAGTGACTAATACTAGGCTTGGATCTACTTATATATGAAAGCGAAACTAGTCAAAGTCAAAGATGCAAAATTAGGTATTTTTCTGTGGATGGGGATAAGGAAGGAAAAAAAGAAAAGATATTGGTTAGAAAGTTTCAAGTTTTTCAGAATAATATATTTTAGAGATACAATTTAAAACATTCTGAATATAGTTATGATGCTGTGTTCTATACAGTGCTTGAAATTTGCTGGAAACATAGATCTTAAATGTTTTCACCAAATACACACAGAAATCATAGTGGGTCAGGGCTGTAAGTCAGTGGCACAGTGCTTGCCTGAAAAGCTCACGGTCATGAGTTCGATTTGTAGTACACCCCTCCCCCAACAAAAACAAAACCAAATTCATAGTAACTGCGATTCAGTGTATATGGGGATTCATTATATATCATGAATGTAACTACCACCTCACTTGCATTCACATATGTGTTAGTATATAATTTAAATCACACAGTCTTTATGCCCACTGAATAAGGAATGTATTACAAAAACAGAATCAAGTGGAAAATTGTGTGGAGAGAAAGAGGGAGGACAAATCATGAAGGAAAAATATTGTCATGAGATAAAATATATACCTACAAACCATGACTTCTTTCAAATATGTAGAAATACATCTTACAAGTGACAGCTCATGTTCCACGACAACCCAACATCATAAAGATACATGATGACCGTATACCTGAGTTACCCTGGTCAATAGGAAGAAAGACAATAAGAAGAAAACAGAAAGTCCCACTTTACAATGTGCCTTTTTGACAGTACCAACAGCACTGGCATTCAGAAGCAAATACCAGCTAGCACGAGATAAAGAGTCTATCTTTCCTCCTACATCATCTGTGTCCAATTTGCCTCAGTTCTCCTCTCAAGATGCCTTACCCCAGAAATTACAAAGTTCAGTGACAGAAACTTGGAACCCACTTTGTGTACCTCAGCTCAGTTTATACAGTAGCAGTACTAAGCACCATCTTGTTAATGTCTTCTCTTGGGTAAGAATATTAACCTAGTTAAAGGTTGCCTCTTGATAGCACAAGCAAAAATAAATTAACTAAAAGGAAATAATACTAGATTATACATACACACATACATATGCATATATATGTATACATGCACATGCCTATATGTACTAGTAAACTCGAGTGTGCATGCATGCATTCCCAAATTCTTACATGAAAGAACAGAATTTCAAAGTTTAAGACTATCACTCGGGGTCATATAATTGTAAAATGATGCAATCTTGTTCCAATCAAGGTCATTATGACTCTAAAACTTACAGTATTTGGTTTCTTGCTCATCTCCTATGAGAAGCTAGTTATTGTGCGGATAAGCCATCAGCAGTGTACCACTTAATCTCTGTCAACCCTCCCAGGAGTGTTTATTTTTACTTGCATAAGACTGACTATAATAAAGATTTTAGAACAAGAGTCACTAATATACTAATATAAGATTCCTCTGGAAAAGTGGGTGTGTCTTTAATTTGGGATTGAATTTGTCAGTGTTTCCAAGAGTATGATACTTTTTTTCTGACATTTGTGCCTGGAACATAGGGGATTGCCATTTGTAGATTCTTTTTCTGATATCTATGGAACCGATTGATTAAAAACGTCAAATCAAAAGTTCAAGAGACATCACACACACACATACATGTGTCTCTCAATATGACATCATACAGAAAGTGACTTGAATCCCACCAAAACCTTGAGACATAATTAAAATAAAGTAGTACAGTTATTTTGAGCTCTTGGAATGAGCTGAACTCTGTGTTAAGTAATTTGTATTTTCTTCTTATTTTTCCTTCATATACTGGACAATAGACTTATTTTCTGTCTTATTAGCGATATAGTAATTCTATGCAATTTCTATTACGCAAAACATATCCACTGTTCACATAATAATGCTACAAGGATACATTTTCATTTTACTACCTTGTATTTGTAAGACATTGGGTCCTTTCACATCACAACAATGTTACTGGGAACATAGAATTTGCACTCCAATTTCATCCATGAAGAAATTCATACAGTTTAGCTAACGTCTAAACTCCCATAGTCAAAAAAAAAGTGGATGGCAGAAATTTGTTTAAGATTCTCTGAAAAGTGTCAGGTGACAGTTTTTCCACTGCTGCAAAATGTGCCCTAAGCTTTTGCTACTCTTTCGAAAATTAAGATACAAATTCATAACAGAATTGTTTTCTTGAAGACAGAAATGTCTTTTCCATAAGTCTGTTCTCCCAGAGCTGATTATGAAATTACTTATGTTACTCATAGAACTGAGTAGCCAAATGAGTGATTGCCTGGGTCGTGTGAGCATATGAATGTAATCCTGCCCAAGATGCCACTCTGGATTCTGATCCCTAAGATCAGCTCTGGTGTACAATCCACAATACTTGGCTTTGGCTGTCTGCATGCATAAGAAGTTTTGCCAACTCCATTCCTGTGACTGGCATGTACTCTCTCTATCTTAAGGCTTCTCTACTCCTCCCTCAACTGAAGACAGAAAGAAAAAACATAATGTTAGACTGGTCAGAGACTGTGCCTGCCAAGAACTGTCCATTTCAGGAAAGAATTCTTTCTGGTAAGCCACTGGAGGTTTTCCAAAGATAGAAGGGTTGTTTTTGGATTCTGCTACATTTGCTAAATATGTTGCCAGACCACCAGAAGGTAGAGTACAAGTTTGAGCTGAGAATAGAAATGGTTGGTTTTCAAGGCCAAATTGAGGGGGTTTTTGTTGGTTTTTTGTTTTTTGGGCGGTGGGCAGGTGGCTAGAAAGACTTAGTAGTGTTCGGTGGAAGTATGTAGTCAAACCATGTGACGTCAGGCAGAGGCGGATGGGGAAGGTTTCCAATGGGTAATAGACAAGGTTGGCAATGTGTTTGTGTTTGAATGTTAATGTTGATGACAATACATGATTCATAGTAGGTACTCATAACACATAATTTTAATATCCAGAAATTCTCGTGTTCATTTGTATTTTACAAAGAATCAAGTAGTCAAGCATCCACTTCTGGCCAGGCATGGCTCAGAATATCAAACCAAATACTCTGCTGACTATTTAATGCCATTGAACTCTCCAGGGAGTCTTTGTGTGATGAACAGGTTTTATGTTCAAAATGCTTAAAATCATTAAACTACTGATTTTGAGGCAGCTGCCTGTGGCTTGATTTTTTTTCCCACTGAAATCAATGTGAAATCTAGCAGCTTAGGTATATTTCCTTTATCTTGGTTTCACCCATACATTCATTCATTTACCATTAGCTTAGCTTAATAGTTTACTATGTGCTGTATTCTTATTATTTTTTATTGATGAAGACAGAGACTTACAGGAAAGGAATAGTTCAAATTAGAAAAAATTCCTTAACATCTTGAAGACCATAAATGATCAGGGAGTGTGTGGCCCTCCCTCATAATCTGTAATGCAGGAAGAGGTTGTGACAGTACACTTTCACTGGGACTCTGAAACTGCCTGACCGAGGCTGGGCATGCTGTCATTTATTTTAGGAATCATAACGAGCATCCACTTAGTCGTAAAGATTGTAAAGTTCACTTTTTAAAACTTCCCTATAATAAAAAGATACAGAAAAAAACTTCCCTATAAATGAAATACTACCATTCCACAAGAGTATATACCTTCCTCCTTGAAACTCGCCTGAAGTGGTACTTTTCTGAAGAATCACTTAATCTGGGTTAGGCATCCGTCGAAACAAAAATCCTTGGTTGAACACATGTGTTATACTTTGTTCATCACGAGCAGAACATGCTTAATCATACATGCACTTGGGTTGCTTTGAAAAGAAATATTTTTAACCTGCATCGAAATATATTGTAGGGTGCGCTAGACCCGTGATGATGAGCAGCTTAGGGTTGTCATGACATAAACAGCACACTGAGGCACAAGTGCCAAGGTTCACCACCTCTCTGCTAGACTGGGCGGGGCTCATCGGTGGGCACACCTGGCTGGCTCCAAAAGCACGGAGCAGCGAGTCCCATACTGTCCTTCACATAGACGGGCACTTTCGAAAATCAGTGTCGTTACAAAAAGTTTGCGTAGTTCAAGGGAAAAAGTAAACTTGCTGTTAATTGTGCCACATCTCAACCTGGGAAAGAGAATAATAGAAGAAGAGTAAATGAAATTAACCATGCTTCTTTATGAAATAAGATGGCATATCTGGTTTTAGATTCCCATCTATTGTTTGCACATATTTTGATAAGTGATTTTCTCACAAATTCTCATTTACAAATATTTTTCAATTTATTTAAAAAATAATTAAAATTACTATGAGATATATTTTTATATTTTAACAAAATAGTTGCAGATAATAAATTCCAGACATAATTTTGATATTCAAAGTGACTTATTTGATGCTGTATATTTGTGGTTTATATAATGATAAATGTGTAACATTTCCTCTATCATCTGGTAAATATGTTTTTATGAAAAATTATGAAATTGTAACATATAAATGGAAAAATACACATATTATAAATTAACAGCAGCATACATTTCAACTAATTAAGAACATTCATGCATTCAGCGCTAAGACACACAAACAACAGTACCAGCAACAACTAGTGTTCTTCCTTGGCTTCCAGGGTCTAACGACTCCAGAAAGGTACTAGCCACCTTACTTAATTTGTAATTTAAAAAAATAAAATCATGCAACATGTAATATTTTTAGAATGCAACCATTTATGTATAGATTAAGTAAACACAACTTTTATGAAATTTCTATTTTTCTATGTGGTTTTACTTTATTGATTTTTATTGCCATAATTTTTATTATTATTAAGCTAAATAATGCCACCCAGAAGTCACAACCTCCTCACCTCCCACAGCCGTGGAGGTATGTTACTTTATGTGGTGTGGGGAATTAAGGTTGCTATTTAATTGACTTGGAGATGGGAATATTATTCTGTATTGAACAGTTAGGTCCAATGTAATAACAGTGACCCTAATAAGGGGGAAAGGGACGTGGAAGTAGAAGTCAGGGGTATGGAAATGAAGACATTGTACTGACTTTGAAGGAGGAAGAGATGAAAATACATTGTCTCTTAAAGATACTACAAAGAACACATCACAGCTGGCACTTTGACTATAGCCCAGTGAGGCCCACCTTGAATTGCTGACTAACATAACTTACTGATGACAGGTTTGTCTTGTATTAAACCATTATCTTTGTAGTAGTTTGTTATTGTAGAAGAAGGAAATATATGTCTTGAGTGTGGGTAATTCAAACAAAGGTGCTTTTCTTTGATCCAGGAGAAAATAAGAGTAAAGGGAAATGGGAAAGAGATAAATCTTTTTCTTTCTCAGAATCTGATGACTATTTTATTTTCTTCCACCAAGTGAGTAGCAGATGATTCTTTTGCAAATGCTTTGCTTTGATTTCCGAATAACATAGCATTTTTATATATGAATGCAAATCTACTTCTCTTTCAGCCAAGAAAGATATATGAATTGCTTTAAGGTGAAATGTGGACATGGATACAGTAAAGGTCCTTGTTTCTATGCCTTTGCCCTAAATAAGTATTTTTGTTCATTTACTAAAAATATATTATTAACCTAGTGAGGGAAGAAAGAGGGACCTCTCTGACTCGGGGACTCCCAGGTGTCTGGTAATATAGGATTTGCTTTCAAGGGCTTTTCTCCAGGATATATCCCACAGAGTGTGTTAAAAATACTTTCAATACTTAAGTTTAATTATAACTGTTTTCTCATGTTCCCATAAGAAACATTTCAGAATGTGAAAATCTGGTGCATATGGAAATAGGAAATTCATAGGGGCTTCTGGGTATCTCAGTTCACAGTAATATAAGGATCCTGTTTCATCTTGAATGCAAAATTGCTCCAACAAATCTGGAGTTTTGTCACTGAGTGAGAAATTACAGTTAAATACCCAGAGCTGGTAATGGCATTTAAGACACAAAGGAAGAATCCGAAGAGGAAAGGTATTCTAATATACAGGTAGCAGAATGGCTTGGAAATATGGCACCATTCTTCTTACAGGATAGGTGTGATGCACAAAATATATAACTGCCCTTGTATAGTTCCAGAAATTGGATGCTTGCGCCAAAGCATGGATGCTAACACCAGAAAGAGGAGCTGGTGAAGGGCTGGTAGTATTCCTGTGAGCCTTAATCAGCACTTTCTCCTGTAATTGCCATTCTTCATTCCAAAATAGCTTCACAAAGCTTCATTTTCTATCAAATTCAATCCATGCAAATGAGGCTTTAAGTAGCTAGGTGGTATTACTGTATGCTGTATCTGGAAAAAGGAAGTCCTATAGGAAGGCATATAAAAATACACAAAATAATAAACACATACTTTGAATATCACATGATGCTTGACTTCTCTTTTCCTCCCTACAAAGGAGAAAACTAGGTCTTCAAAAATGTAAGAAAGTTAGTCAGAGTTGATACTTAATGACTACATACTCTGTACCAGTATGGGTGCATGGTAAATTTATATACCTCAATCATTGTACAAAAATGCTCTGACTTAGCATTATTATTCCATTTTGAAGGCAATGATACAAGCTTGGAGGAGTTTGCCTACTTGTTCTGTGACAAAACTCCTAAATTATGTAATTTGGCAAAAAACCAAGTCACAAAGCAGAAACTACTCTCACCAGGGTTATCACATTGATTTGAATCTGTCCTGGTTTCATTACCACAACGTATACCATCTACTGTCTTAATTTATTTATTTCTGATGATTTCTTCATATTTTATTTTTGGTTTTGCACTTAGATATCATTTTTAAATGTTTATAAATATACCTTGAATTCCAACTACTAACAAGAGCAATGCCTACCACAAGTGTTTGGTAGCATCAGCTCACTGATATAAAATAAACCAAATTTGTAAATGAGGAACCTTCAAATGATCAAGCTATAACTACTGTCCTGGTTTATTTTGTGTCTGCAGCTGAATACCACACCCTGGGAAACTGATCAAGAATGGCATTTTGTCCGTCTCACAGTTCTAGGGGCCGTGCAGTGCTAGTGAACAGCTCCTGCACCTGCTGAGCGTCTTCTCTCTAGTGGAAAGTCTCTGCAGAGTCCCAAAGCAATGAAACACATCACACGCTAAGAAGTGACAATCCTGTTTACTTGGGTTTTTCTTCCTTCTCTTGCAAAACAATTAATGCAATTCTTGAGGCCCCACACTCATGAACTAATCTAATTCTAATTGCCACTAAAATGTTCCTCTTAGAGGTATTAGTTATATAAAATTCATGGGTTTTTTAAGGGAGGTGCATTGAGACAGGGCTCCTTATGTAGCTTAGGCTGGCCTCAAGCCCACTATGTAGCCCAGGATGTCCTCAAAATCACAATCTCACACCTCAGTTTCCTCCAGTGCTGAAACATCAAGTTCATCACTATGAGAATAGTTGTCAATGAGTTTTAGAGGCAACAAACACCTGAATATAAGTTACATTATTATAATTACCAAATTTTTTGCTTTTGTTAGTCTATGATCCAATATAGCAGTTAAGAAAACTAGACTTGAATTATACTTCTCTTTCCAAAACTTACCTGTGGGATGACCTTAGCCAATATTCATAATTCTTGTTTCTCAGTTCTCTTGTTTATGTAACAAGCTTATTAATTTGACATCTCATTTAATATCAGTATAAAAAAGTTAATGTGATAAAATTGATAAATAGATGAAATATGCTTAAAAGGATGTGCAAATGAAATAAACACCTAATAAGTCAAGAGCACATGTAATCACTGTCAAATGAGCACACATTTCCTTTGTTACATAATTTAAAACCTGCAGAGTGATTGTCAGAACCCTATCATCTGTTAATCTAGCTTTTGGACTAGATGCAAGAGGCAGAAGTGATAGTGCACTACTCTCAATACTACAGTGTCAATCTCTCATGAACAAGGGTTTGCTAATGTATAACCACAGTACCGACCTGGTGGCTTATCAACAGATAAATTGATATACACATATTCCCTCTACCTTGTCCACTTTCCCTTCAAGTGTCATGAAGATCTCATTGTGTTCTTTTTTTTTTATTGTCTTCTTTATGGGAAAATGACTCAACATAGGAACATACATGATACACACTTAATTATCCTACCTTTCCAGTTTCCTTGCATCTGGACTAGTTCCTCAGTATTTCCTTGAATTTTCATACCTGACTCTGTTCATTATTACTGAGCAGTTGTCATGCTGAATAATTCCCATTCTGGGTCTATTTCTTCATTATATTTAGAGTTTGCTTCTTAAACCTCAGTGCCACTGTGAGAATATCATTTTCCTGATGGCATTCTATCAGGTGTGACACCATTTCTAAATGTCCTATTACTGACCATAATAACCTTAGTCACTTGAATTAGATGCTATCTATCACAGTTCCCAGTGCACAGTTGTTATTTTTTCCTTGCATTCAAAGTTTTTTGACTGAAGGTAGGATGCCGCAGAGATAATTTGAGATTATATAAATATCATAGTCTATATCAAATAATAATATTCATTGATTATACTTTACTGAATCATTCATTTCTTTGGTTGATGCTAAGTTGAAGTTTTCCAAACAACACCATTATTTCTAATTTTACTAGCTAACATTCTATTATAAGTAAGGACCATATGTATTATTTATGTAATCATTTATACATATGTATTATTACAGACCCATTATTTACCTTTATGCTGAAATTGGTACAGATTTGATTGAAAGGATTTTAGTAATAATTTTTTATTTTGTGACTAAAAAATGGCAGAAATTATGGAAAATGCTCTTCCTTATTCTTGGCCACCAAAGAAAGGTTTTGCATACTCCAGATTTTGGAATAAATATACCTTCAATTAATTTCATTGCTAGATTTATTCTTTTGGTGGCCTTAAGCTATTTATATAAATTACAACAGTTTGAATTCAAAAGCTCAAGGTTAAATATGCTGAAACAAATTTTATCCTATATACTGTGCACTGTTATTAGGCAATTTTAATACAAAATTAGTGAATGCCAACTATCATTGATTTATTATAATTTTTGAAATCACTAAAAATGAAAAGATAGTTTAGGTAAGACGAAAGGAAAAGATTATATGTGATAAGATAAATATACTATTAATAGATAATTATACTACTAATAATTAGATAATTATACTAGTTCATCAAAAAGAACAGTTTGTGCTTTCATCGTTGATCATTTTTTTATGCCTAATAACCTGAACAACTAATTTTGAGATAACAATATGCAGTGTATTAGTGTTAGTTTCTTCCTATTTTTTGAAATTCTGTGTAATTTCTATTCTTTTTATGTTTTTGCTTTTTCAAATAAAAAATGTAAAAATTTTAAATGCCAATACACTCCTCTCGAAAAACAAATGACAAATTGTCCAGTACTTTTGATATAGTTTCATGTGCATTTTTTTCAACTCTCTAAGGAGACTCCTGAGTGTAGTTGTTAAGAAATTATTAATGGTTTAGAAATATTTTTAGAAGAATATTTGAAGAACATAAACCTGATATTAAAATGTTCAATTACACAACCAAAAGGATGACATAAGGATTCTTTTCCTTCTGCTTGGAATCCTATACTCAAATCAGAAACCAAAGTGAAAATTGGAATAATACTCGCAAGATTACCTTGTGTCACAAAACTGTCAGATTCATCCAGACCACATAACTCTCACATTGGGCTCTAAGTTTAAGAATTAAGTATGATTCATCATGATTTAAAGACTTAACACAAAACAACAGAACTTCAGATTCTACTCTGGGCAAGGAAGAAAGACCTCGCTTCTCACTAAATAGGAAGAAAGCAGTTGATGAAATAGAAAAATTTTAAAAACGAAATGAAAAAAATGGAATTATTCAGATATAATTTGTTTGCAATATACAATTACAAAATGTTGCTTCTCCAAACATTTGTATTTTCGTATGTCTCTTCTTGGAGGTACTTAATGACCAAAAGTTAGAGATGTGTGATGGGCTAAAAGAGACGCTTTTAGGATGATGAGATAAAAGGGAGATTTGGGAAACCAGAATCCAGCTTCCAGATCTGCACCTGTGAAGCAGTCATTTGAGGCGGCTTATTTGACCTTTCTGGAACTGGTTACAATGTTTGCCAAATGAAATCACAAACAACCAAGAAGGACAGTTACAATCTGTCTTTTTAAACAATGGGTTGTGCTTGTCTAGAAAAAGAGCAAAGTTTGGGTCCACACTGTGATTCAGCGAGGGGTTATCTAGTGATGCCTGTCATGATCCTAGATGAAACAGTGTGCATCTTTTTTTTTAAAGAGGGTAAAATTAACACAACAAAACAGAACACAAGAAAGCAATGTAAGAGACATAAATTTCAAAGCAAGACAATCAGAGATATTCACTATCTATCATATTGTTTTTTGTTTTCTTCTAAATAGTCGTCCATATCTTCACAAACAGAGAATTCACACCAAACAAGATAGTATGGAACTGATCTGAACAGGATGAGGAAGGTGATTTATGTCTTCAAGACCAGACAATAGGGAAGCCAACAATGGCCGTCAAAGTGTCTCTCGTTCTCTTCAAAATAGTTGTCCACACCTCCATGTATGTGAAATTAAACAAAACAAAACAGGCTAAAATCACTCTGAACAAAGAATGATAGTATTGCTGGATTTCATATCATGAGGCCTTGGAATCAGCTCTGGGTACTGTAGTGTCTCTTTTCCTTCAAAGCAGTTGTTCATTTCATCATGCGTTATATAATTGGTTCTCATAAACTGTTTATAAGTTCTACTCATGCATGAGTCTCTACATGTATATCTATCTTTTCTGTATTAGAAGGAAAAACAAAACAAAGCAAGACAAAAGAAATTCCTAGAAAAACCTGAAATGAAAAAGTCATATAAGACTGTAATACAAGGTGGTCTACAATGGTTAGTATGATGTCTCAGCAGTATATAACAATAAAAACAAAACATTGGAGACATTATAAGACTTCAAAAGCAAGTAATAATCAAACCAGAGTGGGTATCCTAGTGAATCTTCTCATCTTCAGTGTAGTTGCCTATACTCTCAGACTTGATACTATCAATCATAACAGATACAAATAAAATCATTCAATGCAAAACAGCAATCTAACAAACCAGATTCAAATAAGATCAGTCATAATAAAACAGTGTAAGTTGTGCAGGGCTTCAGATTAAGTTAATACGAAATTAAGGATGATTGCTGTACTATATCCTGCTATTTTTGGGATAGCTGTCTGTGCCCTCAAATCTAGTACAAGTAGATAAACTGGAACAGAATATAATCCATCTAAACAGAGTGGTAAGAGTAATGTGGATTTTAAATCCTGATACACTATTAACAATATCCTCTGCCTTCCTTTTTTAGAAAATTCCTCCCTTTTCACTACCACAGGGTGCACTGCACATGTTAGGTCCCATTGACTCCCTCAGTTTTTAGATTGGGGGGAGCAGCCTGCTACTTACCCTAACTGGTTCTGAACCTTCTGACTCCTGTTTTTGATTTCAAGTTGTATTCCTTTACCTATAAAAACCTCAAGGTTTTCCTTCGTTATAGCTGAGTAGTTCTCTACTGAACAAAAGTATCCTATCTTTTCAACCTATCTGCAGGTGCTGATAGAGTTGCCTCTATTTCTCTGTGGTTCCCTGTCACATACAGTATTATTTTCTCATATTTGATTTTCTGTCCATAAACCCTCTTTCAGGTTAATTATGTTTCCAATACAGAGCATCTTGATGGACCCTATCTTCTGATCTACTCTGCCTGTGTTTCTTTTTGTTAGTATATCAAGGCCATTTATGTTAGAAATTACAGCCAGCCTTCTCTGCCTCATTTCTGCTAGTCTATTTTTCTGCCACTGGTTATCTATTTTCATCTTTCATTCCACTGTCTGCCCCATTCATTGAGGCCTTTCTGCCACTGTTCCTGAAATCCTCATATTCTTTTTCTCTCTCTAGAATGTCCTTCAGTATTTTTTTACAGTTGGATTGGTGGTCATGAATTCCCCCAGTTCCTCTTTGTCATGGAAGCATCTTGTTTCTCCATTACTTTCTAGAGGCAGTTTTGCAGGGTACATCAATCTGGGCTGCAGGTTATTTTCTTTCAGGGCTTGGATTACTTCACTGCAAGCTCTTCTTAACTTGATGGTCTGTGTCGAGAAGTCTGCTGTGACTTTGATGGGTTTTCCTTTATTGGTGATCTGTTTCTTTTCTCTGACAGCTTTTAAAATTCTGTTCTTATATTGAATTTCTGGCATCTTATTATGTGTCTGGGTGTAGCTCTGTTTTGGTTATAGGTGGCTGGAGTTCTGTATCCTTCATATGTCTGCATATCATTTCCTTTTGTTATGCTTGGGAAGTTTTCCTTAATTATTTCTGTGAATAGCCTTTGTAATTCCTTTTTTTTGACTCCTGCTTCATCATTCATGTGTTTCATTCTTAGGTGATACATCCTTCTGTCATCTTCTAGCCTTTGTATTGTTACTGCCTGTTTCCTTGTTATTTTTAAAAGATCTTTCCTTTCATGATCACACATTGCAAACCTGTCTTCAAGTTTTCATAATCTATCCTTAGTTTTTTTAAGCAGTTTTGCCAGTTTTCAATGGAATTTTTAGTTTCTTGGTAATCGTTTTGAATCTGCTTCATGTCTGCTAGGTTTTCTTTATATTCTTCATTGAATGTTTCTCTCCTTTTGTGTTCCTCCATTCTTCCATCTGTGTCTTCTTGAGAGGTGCTTAGTATTTCTTTTATTAATCTACTTATATCATGCTTAACTTGGATTAATATTTCAGTGTTGAGCTCATCTATGAGGTCCCAAAGATATCTCTTTATGTCTGCTGATGCCATGTTTGATGTTGCATGTTTGCTACTCTGAATCTCTTTTGTATTTACCTCTCCTGAATCAATATTCTGAGGGTTGGGGGCTGGGGGCTTTTTCTTATTTCTTACTCTTGTCATGTTTTTGGTTTCTTCCATACAAGTGTATAGTTGAGTTTCCAGCCCCTTTCCCTGTTGGTTATGGTTCTTCTGGAGCACCCAGGCTAGGGGTGTCTGGCCTCTCCAGTCCACTGTCAGTCGTTGAGGTGCAGGCAGGGGCAGTGGCCCCTCCCCTCTGGGCCAGCCAACCTTTATGGGCCTTCACTGCATCAGTTCATGCTGTGCATAGGGAGTCAGTTTGGGATGACTTATTGGGTCCCTGCCAGGGGTGTGACCCAGGCTAAGCAGATCCCACCAATCTGCTCTGGGAGCAGAGCAACCAACTGAAGTCACTACAGTTCGACCCGTCCTGCCCAACTCCAACATGTCGTCCAGTTGGTCGCCCCTTTCCCCATGGGAGGGTCTAATTCCAAGCACTCACTGCAGGTTAATGCCTGTCCCTCTCTGGCTCCATGCTCTGTTGGGCTCCTGGAGCTCCTACTTCAGCGTGTCAGTGAGGCTGTGGTGTGAGTTCACGGCAGTTCTGTGTGAGTCACTCTTGGGGCAGCTCAAGCCAGTAGCATTGGCGGGAGTTCGAGCACTCAGGCTGGACTTGACCACAAGAATTCACTGGACTTGACCACAAGAATTCAGGTGTCTCAGTGAGAGCACCATAACCGCTGATCTTAGCTTCTCTAATAGTACCCCCAGGACTTCGTATATGAGCTCTTTTCCCTTTAGTTTCTTCCTGGGTTGAGAGAATCCATCTCCCTCTGTCCGGGTCTCTCCAGGATGATTTATTCTGGCATCTGAACTGTCTCTCTCAGAGAGACTCCTTGTCCTGCTACTTACTGGTCCACCATCTTTAGCTCCTCTCAGCAGTGTGCATCTTGCCTCAGACAAGTTTGTCATCCCAGATTTACTATTCGAAATGTGTATGGTGAACTTCATCTTACTTTGGAAGAAAACAATTTTCTGTTGATTTAGAAAGAAAATTTGGTGAAAGAAAGGGAAACAACTGTATATTTCCCTTTTATACATCAGACTATGAATTCAACACAAGCAGAAAATGTCTTTTATGGCTTGACTTTGCACCAGACCCTAGATGATTCTTAATGCATACTTGGCATTTAATAAACATACAATAAAACCATTGAATTGTTCAGCACTGCTTCCAAAGGAATCATGTGCTAGATTTCATTTCACACTGGCTCTCCCAGACAGTGGCAGTAGCTAAACTAGTTTGTAAGATGAGAGTGGATATTAAGACACACAAATAAATCACCACAACAAAGTGTAAAACAGCATTATAAAATTGATGCCTCTGTAATGATCACATACAGTAAATCATATATAAACCAAAAATGAGAGGGCAAGGAAAAAGAACTCAGTGATGTGTTTATATTCCAATATTGTATCAGTTTCTTTTCTGTGGTGTCACAAGTCCATTCATTTGTTTAGCACCGTGACTTCATTACAGGGAATATTTTCCATCATCAGTGCTCAGCTCATTTTAGTCTTCCCATGGCGCAGGGTCACAAAGTTGACACAACTAGCCAATAAGTTTACAAAGGTAGAGAAAGGACATTGTAATCATGTCAGCCTGTCAAATGTCTGGCTCAAAAGAACAAAAGACAATCTGGCCAGCTATACCTGACCCATGTCACCCTTAGGAAAAAATATTTTTGATTGTTGGCTGCTATTATTAAAACCATAAAAATGAGCATCTCCCATTTACTGAGAACTTACAATGTGTAAGGGTCTTTGCATTTATACTCTAATCATCACAACAGTCCTTTTTGAAATAGCTTCAAACTGTGGTCTGTAGATTCCTAAATGTCTGTGTCCATATTTACAAAGGCCCTGCAATTCTCTATGTCATGTGTGGAGTTCTATTGCAGGACATTAGTTTTACATTAAGAGCTATCAGGATCCTGTGGATGACTACATTATAATCACCTTCCACCACTTGCATCAGAATCTGCAGGAGTCTGATGTGATCATAGGCAAAGAGCGTCTGTCTTTAACATCCAGGAAAGTATCTTTTACACTGAGGGGCAATGACATCTGGGGTGCCTACAGATTTCCTCTCGATAGTCCTTATGTTTTCCTATTTGAAAAAGATTGCTGTAAGGAACAGTGTTTTTGAAGTTAAGAAGGTCAAACTCTTTTTAATCTATGTGACCCTGAAGAAGTTATTTGAACTCTTGTTGTCTGTGTTTCTTTATCTATGAAATGGGATTGCTAACTTCCGTGGAAGACTATAGTGAAATACTCATTAATATAAGACACAGCATAGAATGTCATGTATGTAGACTTAGGTTTCAATAAAGTATAATAGGTTATAAAATTGTGTAAATTATATCCACACCATATAACATAACCTTTATGCTACAGTGAAACAAATAGCTTATGGAGAAAAGAATCCAGATGACGCTGATACTTATTTAAGTGAATAAAATTATGAGTGTGCAAAACAAGAACCATTAACTTGTGATTTGCTTAAAATCAGTTAGAGATAAAGAAATAGGAAAGACTTCAGGGATGACCTCTGACTGCCAGCCATTTATATTCAGTAAGTCTGATGAAGATTTGAGGATGCTATGCATTTATTCAGATTTGAGTTTATTAGTGTATGTAGCATCTGCACTCTCACAAATAACCTTTCCATCTTTTCATTAAGGGTGCTATAATAATTATCATGCAGGTTTATTACCTGCTTAAAGAACATCAGTGGTGAAAGCTCATAAATTATTTATTAGGAATTATCTAAGTATTGCAAATATTAAAATATTGGCCTACAACATTCAAATGTATTTCCAGGGGTTCAATGGCCCTGCTGATATCAAAGTGATTTCAGAGTTCCTTAGCGGGACTATCCCCACATGGTGATTTTATTGTTAAAAATCACTTAAAGTAAAATTTGGTATTTTACGATCACTTCATGATCCCATTATGATTTGTAGGCTTTGAAAATTTTACAGCATTAACTTCACCACCATTAGCAGATGCTGGTAACTGTGCTGCAATTCCAAAGTACACTTCCAGTGATTTGGAAAATGTCCTACAGCAATACTCACTGAAAACATTTACAATAATACGCTTCATTACATTTTGACAAAGTATTGGCTCATGAAAACAAATTCAACTGAGCGAAGTGGTACTTGAAAATAAATTTATGTATTCGGGTAGTGGTTTATGGGAATGTGTTGTGAGCTTGACAGTACTGAAGCATAAAATGTGGGGATAATTTTTGCCTGATATGCTTTGTTCACCCTTTCTGCGAATGGGTGAAGAAAGGAGAAAATCAATTTAATGACAAAGAATAATGTATAACAGTTATTTAAAAGCTCACCATATCATTTTTAAAAAGCTCACAATGTCATTTTAAAAATTTACTATTCAGCTGCATCAAACTACCATCAACAAAAGGGAGTATTTATTGATTCATATAACTGAAATTTCAACAGAAGTTCTTACTTGCGTCATAGATACAGGAGCTTGGGAAATGTTATCCAAGTTATTTGTAATGGACTTACATATGTATCAAAATTTTAAATGGGTAAAGTGGGTATGTTGTGATAGGTATATGAAAAAGTGACTACAATTTGATGCTAATGTTAAACTCTATATCAGGAAATCAGGTGATCACCACAAAAGTAGTTTAGTTGCATATATGTATGAAACTGAATAGTATGTATACATACATATATTTCTAAAGTTTCATGATAAAATATGTGGAAAATATCATCAGAATCTGGCTTCTCTCCCTTGGATTGCCTTAGGGTGTCAAAATTTTTTCCAGTGCTAATAACCTAAATGTTTCAAGTGATAGTACAGAAACTCTAAGGATCATTTTTATTAAATTCAAAGGGCAGTTTCTGTGAATTTCATTGACCACCCTTGGCTCACATACGTAGATCTGTGCCAGTCAGTACCGCTTAGGAGGTTTGCAGCACTCTAACAGGCTGAAACTGAGGCCTATGTTGCACTACCGGATGAAGGACAGGTCTCATTCCGTAACAGGTGACTGAGCGTTGAGGGGAGTGAGATGGCAGTGCAGAGTTGGGGTCTGGGGTGACTTGGTGACTTAAATTCAATTCCCAAACCATCACTTTAAGTGTTGTGTAGAGCATATACTAATGATAAAGCATATTAGACCTGTAAGAGTTGTCTATTGACAAATTGTGTTTGTTCTCTCGGTGGGTTATGTAATATAATGCACATCAGTCTAATCATAAGCATTACTTGTTTTTGGAAGGTGTACTGCTTCGAGAAAAGCTGCTATGGATGAAATGAAAATGAGAGTATTTGAGATTTATGTCTGTAAGCACTGGCCATGAAATGGCAGGAAAAAAAACACTGAATTTTGCATTTCATATGACAAATAAAAACATTTCTACCCATCCTTATCTCAGGTCTTGCTCACACTGAATGTTTGTTTTGCAATTTAGTTTCAGAAATAAGGTGTGCCTCCCACGTATAACTCATGTAAGTAAAAACATATGTGACACAACTACTAGGATGAAAATTTATTTTGTAAAATCATAAATGGATGATTCCTGTGTTTGCAGAAAGGCATGACTCCATTTTTGGCATCAGTTACCAAAAAAGTATTGCGAAAGCACTGTAATCTCAGTTTTTAAGAATAAATGTGGTAAACTTTTGATAGAAAATATATACATAAATATAAATCCAAAGATTCACTGGGGTGAATATGGTAAGTAGCTTGATTTTGTCTTGAAGCACAGATGACTATAAAAGCATGAAGTAAATGTTTGTGCATAAACATTATATAAGAGTCTAGAAGGGAATAGAAAGAGAGGGAAGAGAGACACAGACAGTGAGAGACTAACATTTTAAAGCACAATCTGTAAAGAACTACCTTGCTGCATTTCTGTTTAACAGTGCACAAGTTATTTATTCACATAGACTCTGCAGACCACTGCAAATGTCCTATAACTAAATCAGGACAAATGATGTTAAACCCATTTTGCTAATGACAAAACAAAACCTTTGCGTGTTGAAACGTCTTACTATGTCTACTACATAGTATACAGCACAATTGGCCTTAAACAAAAGTCTTAATTATGTTTGGGATTGAGAGAGCATGAATATACATTATAGATATTTTAATTTAAAAAAATTGTCCTAGTTTTTAATACATGCATTTTGTCTTCACTGACTCTAAAAGAGAAGTATTAAGAAGAGTCCAATGAGATTTTCATTATTTTTCTTTTGTATTTAGTCTCTCAGAGAAACACTTTAAAATATATTATCATTAGCTTTAGCAATATAGCACCCATTCATAATAATTTTTTCTAATTTACTATGAAAATTTTGTCCATTTTGAAAATACTGAATTTGATATTTCATGTATCAAATAAGTCTTCCAGATGACGAGTGTGAGATATGCAAGCAGGAAGGACACAGTACTTTAGTCACTCCCTTTATTGATATAATTCAGGCATCAATATCTTTGAAATACTTGGTGCCATGCATGGCTTAGCTTCATCTATACATAAGTGCTTCTTTACTTGATGCTCCATTTAGTTCTTAGTTCACCTAGACTGCTTTTCTCCCTTAGAAATCGACTTCAATGTGTTTGGCTACAGATCTTTAATCACAGATTTATAGTTAGAATACATTCTCAGACAGACCAAAAGAAGAAAAAGTCCTGTCCGTTGTTAGATTTCTCCACATTGTACATGTGATCTGGCTGTGACTATGTTCTTTCCAAGTAACCTTAGTTATTAGTGTTAGGAGACAACCTTCACGCAAAATACAGGGAAATAACCCTTGTTTCTGTTTCGTTTAATTTTTCCACACTTTGCAGCAATGATCCTGCTCAGCTGTTCTGCTTCAGATGAGTTTTAACTAAAGTCCTTTTATATACATAGACAGTGAAAGAGCAGATGGCACTGTTTCCAGCATGCCTTAGCAAAGATCCCACTCTAGAAATGCAGGCAATCTTCATTCACCGGCCTTGAGAAAATTTGGTACAATTCATCTGATTTGATTTTATATCAACTAGAATTATTCTAAATTAGAAGTTCCTTACAACAAGAATCTAGTCTTCATTTCTGAAGGGAGTTTCAATGTTTCACCACTTTTTTTTATACTTTATATCTTATACTAATACAAATCTCCTAAATGCTTTAACTGTATCCATTTTATTTTCTTCTCCACTTCATTATTTATCTTAAAAAGAATGATTTTTTAACAGCATAAAATTAGACACTAACTCACCTTAATGACTATGTGAATTGAAGAAAATACTGATATGTCTTTTAAATCTTTAAAATTAAAGTATAAGCAATAATTGAGAAAGCAATAATTGAGTAAGTATACAGAACTTATACTTCCCCTACTTTGCCTATCACCGGTACTTCGTTCATGTACTTCGTTCTTTCTTTAGTTCTTGTACTTCGTTCTTTCTTTAGTATTTAGAGACACACAGATCTTCTATCTGTTTTAATTTGTGGACCTTGAAGCACTATATAAAAGTTAAATAAATTCCTGGTACTTTGGCAATATTAAATGTCATATTCATAGCTCATATTATAGATTTCAAAGTATGTCTGACTTACACATACTCTAGTGATTAAAATCTGTTATTTTGTGCTCAGCTAATTTTATATAATGTATTTCGGTTTTTAATTCTTGAGGTGAGTGCTTAAAACTCAGAAAATTATTAAGATAGTTTCTTCTCTAAATATCTAGTTTTAACTATCATTGGTTTAAACAATATGTTTTCAGAAGTATAGAAAGATATTTAAATTTATTCTTTAAGTTCATATAAGAAAAGTCCTTGATTATTGGTTTTTCAAAGCACATATGTACTCATTGGAAAGTCTACACAAAGTCAGGCATGAAGACACATCTGCTATTCTTGGCCTCACCTCTAATCTGAGGTATGACAGAAGTAGTCGCCTTCATGCTTACTGTATCTTTCTTCCTGTTAATAATCTTACACTTGTAGTACTGTGACCACACACCTTTATTTCCTGCCCTAGTTTTGATTAATGCAGCTGACTTCTGCAGGATTTTGAAAGAGTAATTAATTTCTACTTTTAGAAGAGTAGGGAAGGAATATGGGAGGACACAACTTATTGGGTAAATGCCTCTATATCCTGTACTTGAAAAAGAAAATTCCAAGAGGTATTCTGTATGTTTCTCCAGAGGTCCTGGCATTATTAAGGACCCACTGATCACAGAAACAAGCTCAATAATCAATGTACTCTTTCACTGACTTTTCTTTTTCCCTGCCTCACTTTCCCTCTGTTTTATTCCTGATCCCTGGTATTTTTTCTCAAATCAAACATCTTGCTTCCAAGTCCTTGTCTTAAGCTTCGAGTTAAGAAGAACCAACAAAATAAGCATCTTACCTGTTGCTCAAAACAAGATACACTATTCATTTTCATCAAAGTCAAGTGATAGGCGGTGCTGGACTATTGTGTCTTTTCCAGAAACTGCACTTATTGAATTACTTCATTCTCTTTTCATCACTTTAACCATTATTGCACTTTCATAATGAAACAAATACTTGTAGTTATACATCATTACAATAGTCTCTTTTATACTGCTATAGTAATTCTTAAGTAAAACATTACATTTAAGTCTAAAATTATGGATATATATACATATACATATACATATACATATACATATACATATACATATATAATCCCAATATTCACAGTGCTCACTTTCCACGTCATCTGTGACAGAGAATACTTTAAATATTTGCTGATTATTTATCTAATCACAGCAACAAAAGACCAGCTATATGTAAGTAGAGGGAGCAGAGGACTTGCACTGAGCATTGGTTCTGCTGTGAGGCTGGGATTGTGGAGGGTGATATGCAGTAAAGTCAGGACAGGATGAACCAAGGACTGAGTCTAGTCACGGATGCAAAGAAAGGATATCGCTAATAAGGGAGGATTATTCCAGGCTATCTTAACCTGGAGTGAGGTCTCTGGTTTTTGGGGTGGACAGTGAGGAAGTTTTGAAGAGATCCCTAATCACGAGATAGGCCTGCATTTGTCTTTAGGAAAACTCATCGGTATTCTAGATGGTGGCTGATCCACTGTGGCATTATTTAGGTTCCAGGAACTGTCTGTATTTGAAGAGATATCAGGACTTGACTGTTAATACCATGAAAGCTTCATACCAAATTCTACTTCTTATCCTCTGAACTCTTAATTCACATCAACCAAAGTGAGGATCATCACCATAAATTCACTCCAATTGCTAAATTGCAGGGAGTGAAATAGGTCAATGTATTTAGTGATAAATTGTAGATCAGGTATGTTCTGTAGAGTCTACACAAGAAGCTAAAGGTCAAAATCATCATATATTTATGTCAACTAACTGAAATCATTTTTGTAATAACTTATATTAATCTTGAGGTATTAAAAATCCTCATGAAATGGGAATAATTAAAAATTTCCTTAAAAACACAGATATGGGTAGAAATTTTTATGATTAAATTCCTTCTGTGGAACTCTTAAAGTCCACAGGAAATGGTGGATTATTGTTACACCTAAAAGAAGAGCATTGCCTCTAGAATATAGAACTTTTCTTTTTCTCAGTGCTAGAGATTGAACCAATGGTCTTCACACTGAACTGCAATCTAAACCATTTTTTCCCATTTTACTTTGATACAAGAGCACATCAGTGAGTTTCCCAATCTGTCTTGAATTTGTGATACTCCTGTCTCAGCCTCCCAGGTTTCTGGAAATAGAGGTGTGTAACACCATACTTCAGTACAATACTCTTTTCTGTTTCCTGCAGAGAACTATGTGTTTGCTTTACTGTAATAAATTACACACATGCGCACACCCACACACACAGAGAGAGGGAGAGGGCAAGAGAGAGAGAAAGAGACAGAGACAGAGACAGAGAAACAGTGACACAGATAGAAGAGATTAGTTTCATATAGATAAATAGTCAAATGAGATTTGTACCAGAATTAGAGGATTAAAAGGTAAGTATGATTTAACAGAAATAAGTTTAATGAGTATAAAAAACATCAAAACATCACTGGTTTATGATGAGGTTGAAAGGATTTGCTTAAGCTTGGATAAAGATCAATTTGCTATTTGATGGTCAAGAAAATGAGATAAAGGGCCCAAAAGTTTTGGCAGCTGGTGGATTTCAGGATGAGTCCATCTATGTCTGCCTTCTTCCTCATTCTTTCTGACTTCAATTGCACTGCCAAACTTGTCAATTAATAATGGATTAAAATGTGATATAAACTCAAAATAGTATAACAATTGGATGACAAGGACTAATGTACTTCACCTCTTTCTTTTTATTTGGCTTAATCTCAAATATTCTCTGGGTACCAAAAATACCAAGAATAATGCCCTGAATCTGAAATTCAATCCAAGATCAGCTCTTAGAAAATGTGAGTTTGCCAGAGTGTGGTTCTGACTCAGGAAAAACTGTCAAGACAGAGGTCATTTAGAAGAGCTTAGAAGGAGAGAGAGAAAAAAAAGAAAAACCTCTTTGGGGCTGGACAGATGCTTGATGGTAGTTTAAACATTAGGTGATGGGAAGAAACCCAGAAATGATAACAAAGTTGAGCATAGTAACCGAAGCCGACCTTGGCAAGAAAATGAAAGGCTGTTGTTATATCTTTATAATGGTAACAAGTAAGCTTTATGCTTGCATTACTCTTTTGCTGTAAGATGGATTCTTGAGAGCAACATAAATGCTTGATTTATATCAAAATTTTACTCTTGGAACCTGAAATATAGTAAAGTCTTCATATTTGTTAGGAATACAAAGCATGAATGGAACAAAGCAAATAAATGAATGGTAAAATTTTTTTCAAAGACACAATCTTTAAATTATCCCCATTCTATTTTCTTTTGTTCACTGCAGTCTATCTTTTTAAGATTTTAAGCATTTACTTTGTAATTTTTCATTAGTTTTCTTTTTATTGGTTCATGTTTCCATTACATAGTGACTGCATTCCTTGTGAGGGGTTAGTAAATGTACACATTTTAATTCTTCTCTTCATTCCCTTTCCCTCTCCTACTTCCCTGCTTCTTCCATCTCTTGGTCTCCTCAATTGTAAAAGGTTTCTCTGCCTATTTTTTATCATCTATCTCTTATTTTGTCCTTTATTTGTATTTTGCATTTCTCACATAAGAGAAGCCATGCGTCATTTAAACTTGTGTGTTTGAACTATTTCACCTCACATGGTCTCAAGGCGCATCCATTTTACTGCAAAGACTCAAATGTATCCTTCTTTATGGAAGAGTGATCCTCCAGTGTGTATAAGTACATTTTCTTCATCCATTCATCTGGTGACAGACATATAGACCACTTTAAAAATCTAGGTATTATGATTTGTGCTATTAAAAATACAAGCATGCATGTATTACTGTAATATTATGTCTTTAACTCCTTCAGGAAGATACCCAGAAAGGTTATAGTTGACTGAAATGGAATCTCTAGTTTTAGGTTTTTTGAGGCATCTCCATACTAATTTCCATAGTAACTGCACCAGGTTACATTCCCAATAGCACTCTAATTTTTATGTACAATAACCAAAGAGTTGTTTTTCTTCAAAGATTAGAAGTAAAAATTAACATAGATTAGACATCAGAGCAACATAAAAAGGGATTAACAAGTTGTCCAGTGAATATTTTAAAGTTAAAAGTTTAAAAGAAATTACAAATTATAAAAGATGAATGCTTAAAAAATATTTATCAAAACATATAGTGTTATATTATCAAGTAAACCCAAAATTGTAATGTCTTATGAAATCATGACAATTCTTAAAAAGACATGCAAGCATTTAAAAAACAATAAAACACATTAAGTTGACATTCTTGTCTAGCTTTTCTTCACTGGTTATTGGGTATTTTTAACAACATTTTTGAAAGATTCAAAAGCCATTAAATATATTTAGCAATGTATTAAACAGGCAGCTCACTGTAGTCACTTTGACACTTAAAACAATGTCCTACCTTGAAAAAATAGCTTTCTTGACTCTTACATCTTTCAATCACAACTGAAGTTATATAATTTTTTAAAAATATGCAACAGTTTTTAAACAATTTTGGCTGGAATGCCAGAGAAGCCTAATCACATTTTTTTTTGGCCAAAATCATCTTCCCTGTCCTATCCATCTTTTAGATATTAAAGTAAGTTGGTGGCAACAAGAAATTGATGTTCAGAAAGAAGATGAAATTTTTAACACAATCACATGAATGGGTTTGGAGAACAGTAACAGATCTTTGAATCTGAGAAAAATGGTCTAGAAAAGCACACAGGAATAGGTCACAACTTTAAAGGCCCCGTTTAGGGAGCCAGTGTTGTACATATAGACTTTGAGATGAAAGTAAGAATAATGTAATATATGTTAAGTTTTGGTGAAGTATAGAAAAATTGGGCTAGAAAAGTAAGATCAGTCAGCGTATTCATTTGGTACAAAATCACCAAACTAAAATGCCCTATGATTATGTTTCCTAAAAAGTATTAGGAACAAAACTGGTTTCTTCACAGATAAGGGTGTGGGCACACTAAAGGAATGTTTGAGTAGAGGAAACATCAGTACTTTGTAGTTTAGTTGTTAAGTGTACTCTATTAATTCTTCAAAATCTTCAAAATAATTCTGTGAGGTAAGCAAAGTGTAACCATTTTACATTTAGGGAAACCAAATTTCTGGTAATATTTTTGAAAACATAAGAGGATATGTGATAGAATATGAATCCTGTCATTGCATCCAGTCATTGTGTAATTTGGGTTATGTTAATTCCTCTTTCTGGGTTTCACTGTTTCCATTGTATATGAAAGAAAAGCAAAATTCACATCCCTTAAAATTTGCAGCCTGATTGACCATTAACATGTTCCTGCTGTGTTTTTGTTTTAGTTTTTGATACCAGGAATCAAACTCAAGACTTTGCACTTGCGAGGAAGGTGCTTACGCCACTGAGCTAAACCCCAGCCTCTGTTCCTATTGTCTTGAACCACTGATGGTACATGCATGACTGTCCTATGTGGTGATTTGGACAGCACTTTGCACAAGTGGTTTGGTCACACATGGGATACTCATAGATTTACAATGGGTGGTTCAAGCTACCCAACAGCAAAACACTTCTATGAATGTGTTAAATGAGATGTAAGATTAAATGAGATTTAAGAAAAAGAGAAGGAATTTGTGTAGAAAAGAAAAATTTAAAAACATCCTAAATTAATAACTTTGCCCCCTATTAATTAATTACAACTGTGTGTTCCCTGCATAATAACAACTTCACCATTGTAATTACATACTTTTCTTAAAGCAAATCCACACGCTGATGCTAGGATTTTAATAAAGACCATACAACACAAGTTTTCTTTACCCCATGGTGCAAACTTACTTCATTCCTGATCTTGTTCTCAGCTTGCACATTTATCTTGGTGGCAGGAAAAGAAACAGGATTAACCATTAGTC
Organism: Dolichotis patagonum; assembly: GCA_004027295.1. NCBI lineage: Eukaryota > Metazoa > Chordata > Mammalia > Rodentia > Caviidae > Dolichotis > Dolichotis patagonum. Next base: position 59,149 of record PVJX010000486.1, on the reverse strand, counting down.
AGTAAATAGTACAGTCCCCTCAAGGTTTTGGCTCTGCCAACCGCACGTACAAATAATCACATGCAACCTACTCCCTCAGGTAGGGAATCATGTCTTTGGTCAATGAGGTGAGAACAGAAAAAAAGGCAATGAGCTCAGTATCTTTTCACTCCCCAATTTATTTCCTCTCTGTTCTCATGTGAAGCTAGGTTAACAGCATATGATATGCTTTAGAAATTAGCTTGCAGTTAAAGTTATAAGTGTTAATAATTTTAATACTGAATTATGTCTACATCATTTACTGATTCATCCACCCATTCATTCAAAACAGTATGCACTGGGTAATTTTCTTTATGTCAAGTTCAATAACATTTGTAAAAGATGAACAAAGAGGTCATCCCATAGAAGAGGTTATAAGTAAGCAAACATTTTTTCCATTTTAACAAATATTTTATATGGCTAGTAAGTGGTAGTCAGATAGTATAATGGCTGCTGAGGGTTACAAGATCCAAACATAGCAGAGTTTTACAAAGCTAGGTATAGTGACATACGCCTATGCGAGAATTTAGGAGGTTAAGGCAAGAAGATGGCCACAAGCTTAAGGTCAGTTTGGACAGCATCATGAATTTGAGGCCATCCTGATCTACATAGTGAGACCCTGCTCAAAAAAACAACCAATCAACCAACCAACCAACCAAAAACATATTAAGAGTGTGTTTGAATTTAAAGTATGGATTTCTTTAGAGTGGACACCACAAATCGATACTGGTTCTTAATTTTCAAACTCTCTTATTTTAGGACCTTGCACTTGTTGTCCCCTCTATCTGGGACAGTATTCCTCAGTTTTTAACATAGATGATGGTTCTTTTATTGTGTTAAGGTGCCATTTCTGCTCTGTTGTCTACAAAGAAAAGTATTTGGCCACTAGTATGTTTGTTTATCTGTTTGTGTGTTTGTGTACCAGTCTGAGAGGAATGTAACTTTATTATCATTTAAACAACAATAGATAAAACATCTCTTTGCATATAAGTATTTTCCTTCAAATATCTGTGGATTGAATGAATAGCTAAACGAATGAATGTTGTCATGAGGAAATAAAAAAATCTTATCCTATCTTTAAAGGAAAAAAGACCTCATGCAAAATAGATTTAGTGATCTGCTTCGAAAAAGAAGTTATATTAAATCGACAGTAGGACAAAAAAAGAGGATATTTCCAGACAGAGGCTTAATAATATTCAAGGGCATAGACTTAAAAGTGAGTGTCATAAATTTCAGGAACCCCTATGGGCCAGGCAGCATATGTACTTATATGGAGATGTGTGTACATGTGTGTACACAGGGACTACAAGGAAATAAGTAGGCAGCAAAGTCATGAACACATAGATTTACTAACAAACTTAAACATTAACCTGTGATGGACAGGCAGACTCCAAATCATTTTAAATGATACAACACAAACACAAGACATGCATTTTATAGCAACTAATTTGAATGTACGTGAAAGGTCCTAAATATGAAAGCTGATAAGTTGATGCTATGTTGTAGATCTAAAATGTTCCCTCAAAAACTCATGTGTTCGGAGATGACACTTTTGAAAGACAGTCTCATCATGGAGACACTATAACCATCAGTGGATCAATCCATTGATAAGTTCAGAGCTTAATGTACTGTTAGGAAGTTGGTCCTGGTTAGAGGAAATAGGTCACTCAGGGCATAACCTGGAAGGGTTTGTTCTTTTGCTTGGTCCCTGTTTTTTTGTCTGATTCCTGGCTGGTATGGGTTGAGCAGCTTTCCCCCTTAGATCCCCTCTGGTATGTAGTTTCTAACTTGGAGCCGGGCAACTGAGTGAAACCTGAGCACCCTCTGCAACCTGAGCCAAATTAAACTTTATGATGTAGATATCAGGTATTTTGTATTAGTGAAGGAAAAGTGACTAACACTGTTGATTTTAAAATTTGTTAAACAATCCAAGAAGGCAGTGCTTAAGAAATAGTTAGAGCTCTGGAATGGCAGTTCCATGAAAACTTTAGATTTGAGAGTTGTGAAAAGTGTTGAAAGGTAACAAATGGTATGTATTTGATGGCGGAAGTGAGAGAGAATAATGATAACTAGGATTTGACCTGGAGTATCTGTATAGAGTGTGTGCACTGTATAAGACAATTAATGACGAGTTTGGAGCAGAGTGAAAACAATGTGTTACGGTTGAGGCTATTACGTGTGTGTGTGTGTATGTATAATTAGTGCAAACTTGTCTGTGCATCAGTCCTTGGATATATAAGAGAAGCTAGCTAGCACCACAGTATAAAACCACGTACTCCAAAAAATGATTAGAACTGAATATTTTAAGAAATAATCTCAGATAAAATGATTCAGTGTACCAGTTCAAAAGCAAAATAAATTTTGTTAAGTACAGTAGGTCTCAAACTATTCTTTAGGTATAGTGGCAGAGAATTCATATTTTCTAAGGATTTTGTAATGTAAATTTATCACTGTTTTTAACGAGTTCTACGAGCCAGTTGAACTTACTATGATTTTGACATAAGTAACTGAGCAGAGATTTTTATCTCCATGTCAATAATAATTATCCCAATAATTCACTGATTGAGTATACATGTAGTGAGTAGAAACAAACAACATCACCATTAACAGTTATATCTGGGTTTGAATTGGGCTTCTCTGTCTCTCACGGATGTGTCTGTATGCACAAGTTGCACTATGCTGAGCCTATCTACTTCATAGCATAAAAAAGAGCGCGCTGAACTTACAAGGTTGCTATGAGAAATCTGTGATAACCTGCCGTTCACAGGGCGTAATGCAGAACAAGATAGTCAACAATTCTGTCCACTGTAATAACCATAATGCAGCTAAAGCCAAAATTTCCCTTGGTGTAATAAAAGCCCATTTGGCCTTGAGCAATAACATTGGGCTGCATTTCTATACCAGCTCTTATCAACCCGAGGACCTTTTGCCTTTTGCAAAGAAATGCCAGAATGAAAGGCTGGAAGGAGTTTTATTTTCTTATTCCTGTGCCATAGGAGTGCTGTATTGTTATCGGCTGAGATAACACTGCCTGTAAATAGCTCTGAATGAATTTGGTTGGCAAAATCCGAGGAAAAGATTGGCAGGATCTTAAACAGCAGTAGTCAGGGAGGCGGTAGCCGGAGTATTGACAGCCAGTGATTTCGTGAGTAATGAAGAGGGTTCCATGATTAGTTTCCGGAAGCGTGCGGCGCCTGCATGTGCACCTTGCTGCCGGTTGCCACCTTTGTGCGCTGTGAACCCGCCTCACTGCTTTCCAGGCAGGATCAATAGGATTAGCGGATTTGCGCAGGAGGCTTGCCTGTGGCTCCTTTTTAAGGGTGCGGGGTGCCTTGCCTCTCTCCTCTCTGGTGTTTGGCACCACGCCATGTATTAATCACATAAAAAGCCATTCGTTGATTCTGTTACATCACTATTTTACCCCTAATGCTCTTTTGTTCTTCAAACTTTAGATTTAGATTTTATGTTTAAACTAGAGATTGACTGAAATTAGAAAATGCTAACGACCGCACCCAATATAACCAGCGCCAACTAAACATCCCGGAAGTATAGTGAACATGTGACCTCCGGTAGTGACTCTGCAGGGAGTTGTGTGCTTTGTGGGGATGTCATTCTGTGTTTCTAACTCGTAGAGTTGGCATCTAATAAACTATCTGCTGCAGTAACTCTTCCTTCTGGACTATTAGCGTGTCTAGGAAGAAACTGCATTCTATTAAACTTCGTAAATCTTTTGTCTAATTACATGCATATGTGTATATTCAGGGAGAGACAGAATCCTGCAGTAGGTGTTGAAAAAGAACTTCATGAGTTGCTTTTTTTTTTTCTCCACGTGCTAAGCAATATAAATGTAATTGCCTTAATTTATTCATTTGTAAACAGGGATGACCCATAGGGTTGAAGTGAAAAGGAAGTAAACTTGAGAAAGTTTTATAAACATGAACCAATACAGATGATGTAAGGAGCCAGTTTTCAAATGCCCACCTTTGTGAATTCTAAGCTAGAAATAGAACTCTAAGAAATAGAATTCTAAGCTAGAAATAGAACATTCTGTAATTTAGGCACATTACATATATGAATACAGACATACAGATCTATCCGTATATATGAGTCTTCTCTTTAAATATTTAAATAGATACATGCTGCACTGAGAAAACTAATTTTTGTATCTCTAAATTAGGTTAATAGTCACTGTTCTGCTATGCAGAACACTGTTCTGCTTTTGGAGTCAAATGACTTGTCCAGGGTCAAGTGAATAAAGCTAGATAAAACAACTCAAGTGACACAGAATACATTTAAATCACTCCAGTAACTTCAAGTTATGCCTTTCCTACCTTGAGAAAAGCTTTCGTAGTATAAAAATAGCCCTATTAGAAAACAGAGGTGTGCCCCAGACAGAAGAAGCACCCCTTCTTTCCCTGCATATCTGAAGTGTCATAGGCTGGGTGGATAGCTTTCATAGATTACCTCCCCTCAGATGCTAAATGCTGCAGCCCAGCTGCCTCCACTGGCTGTGGATGCTTGCTGAGCCTTCCGCTGACTTCCTACGTGCCTCACAGAGAACCACAGGCTGAGAGAGTAAAATAAATTCCTATACATCTGTGTAAGTTATTTCAATACTTCAAAGAGGAAAAAATACTTTATGCATTTCTAATACAGCACTCAACTCTTCTTACACAGCCTAATCCAATTTGCATTTTGTATTTTTTACTCTTTTTTCAAGCATAAGAGCTTTTACATTGTTGTGACCAATCCTTAAGTCATAAGCATCACTTAATTAACAATGGCAAAAATTTTCTATGAGACAGATTAAATGAAATTTGCAAGCAAATCCCCCTTATTAATAGAATGTGTTCAAAATAAATACATACCTGAGACTATAGGCAATGAAATAATTTGAAACTGTATCTATCATAACTCTGAAAATCCTATGTATATTAATGTATGAATGACTTGCAATGTTTTTATTGTACAGTAAAACTATAAAGTTCATGTTAAATTTATGTATATATTTAGAAAACAATATTTGCTAGTATGTCTTTATAATTCATTTCTGTACCTTCAAAGAAATTCCCATAAAAGGCTTAACATCTATTTACATGAATATTTACATGAATATATGCAAGTGGGAATATTTGCATTCTTGAGAATTCAAGTAATAAATAAATGATAATATATGACTAACACAAGGAGATATATAATATTTCAGATGTTTAAATAGTAAAATATACAGAATGGCGAAGTGGAATAACTGGCTGGAGGTATGGAAGGTAGTGCTTCTTGACAATGTGATAATTCGTTAGAAAGGTGGAGCAACTGAAAAAAGCAGTGTCATGTGGCTATTTGGGGAAATATATCTAGTGGAAAACATTCTTAACATGGAGATAGATATTTCTGGGAGAGAGAGACAAAATATCGAGCCTGACATGATGTTCCTTTATTTTCTCTGACATTTAAGGTAATAGATGACCATTCAACATGGAAAAGAAATGCAGAATTACCTGCTCTCTTCTACCCGTCTCCTCATTGCAAGATAAAAAGCTGGAAGAAGCTTTTCTCTAGGTTTAAGAAGGTCAGTTTAAACAGATGAGAAAGTATTGGGTGGTCTCTGACCGAATAGAAGGAGTGTGACTACAAGTGAGTCTGCAGCAATCTCAGAGGGATCCCAGGCAAATGAGAATCCTGAACTGTGCCAGAAGTCAGAGGCAGATATGCAGTCATATTTGAGTCATAGTTGAATGTTTTCACTTCAACTTTTCTGTACAGCTGCCTATAAAGCATGAGATCTATCAGTTTAATATTTAATCATGTTTTCTTTTAGTGGCATACATTTAAATGCTTATTCAGTGGTGATTTTCAAGGTTGGTAATCATGCACTGATGAAGAATAAATAATGCTTCCCCCAAATCACACCCTTCTCAGAAGGTCAGAACGTGACCTTATTTATAGATAAAGGAATCTCAGTTCATAGGCAGCCACACTGAAGTAGGACAGGCCCTTAATCCAATACCACCGGTGTCCTCAGGAGACAAAGACAAAGCAGCTTTAGCACACATGTGGGTGTCCAGAGTCAGGCCCTCGAATTAGGTAGCTACAGATTAAAGATCACCTGTAACCAGCAGAAACTAGCATATGGGCACAGAAAAAAATTTCCCTGTGCTGTCAAGGAAAACACTACTTCTGACAGCTCAGTTTTGATTTTCTGTACTCCTGAATTACTAAAAGCACACTTCTGTCATTTTACACCACTCGAAGTTATAGTACAGCACTTTGTTAAAGCAGGCCACTCAGCTCATATATCTACTACGTACCAGGTCTGAGGCTGGCTGTTTTCAGTAGGGTTATATCCTCATTAAATCCTTCCTTCACCAAGATTCAACTAGTGTAAAGTGGGATACACATGTGCCTTTTATGATACAAATATTAGAGACCTACTATGGTCTTGACACTTGGCTGAGTGTTAGGAATTGGCAAATGAATAAAAGACATGTAGTACTATCTTTAGAGAGATTGATTTGATAGTAATGTTCACCCATTCTTCTTATACACTATGGATAGTTTTTGACCCTCAAATTTAGAAATGTTTAAGATAAGTAGACTGGCAAGAGTTACTGAAGCTATAGCCACATTGTAGTATCACTATAGTGAATAGTAGAAGAGTATTCTATATAAGCAGATATGCAAAATTTAAGATTACACACCACAACCAAAGTATGAGAGAATTCTTTTTCAAGTGATATTCTTTTCTTTTCTACTCTTGTAGGCTATGGAAATATTTGTTGGAGACCACTATAAGGTGGCTCTGAGCAGGATTTAAATTTGGCTCATTGGCTTTCTATGTTTATCTGCTAGTCTCTCCCAGACCTTGGCTCCTTGCCTGGCAATAGGAGCTGATTTATAGTAAGGGAACCTCTATGAATCACTGGTCCTGGCTGATGGCCTGTAGTGGCCTGTGAGGCCAGAGACACCTCAAAGGGCATGACAAGGCCACCCCAAAGCAGCAAGAAAGCTGCATACATGGGTAGCTGCTGGGATTCTGATGCTGTGCTTGCTTTATTTCCTGTTCTATGCTACCTTAGTATCAAATCTATAAGACTAAGTGTCTCATAAGTGCCTGCCTGGCAAGCTCAAGGTCACGAGTTTGATTCCTGATACAAAAAAAATGTGTCAAATTAGTCATCATCTGAAAAGTTTTCATATGATTTCTCTAGATTCCTAAACTTGTATACTGCCTTGGTCAACACACTTTCTTTCTCTAGCTACGTCCTTAAAATATTTTGTATGCTTTTCATTATTATTTCTTTTCCAGTTGTCCTTGGAGCCCTGGGTTTCAAATTATTTACTCTTCTGACCTCAACATCATGGTCATAAAGACTTGTTTGAAGGAACAATTTTAAAATTGAACACCAACATTATCCTAGTTATTGACCATGCAGGAAAAGCAGTGTACAAATTCAAATTTAGTTTTCTTAAGCTAGCATTATACTGAATATCTTTTAAATGTGTCAGTTTACTCTTTTTTTATCATGAATAAGCACTGTATTTTGCTTTAGGGGCAACCACTTTGTCACACAACTTTGTGGTCAGGAAGAGATTGACTATGTGACCCTGTGGTTTGACCAATTACTTGTTGATTGCAATGGGATCATTTTAATGACATGGTACATTCTGGAAAAATTTTACATAAGATAATTTTTGAAGGTGCTTTAGAATAGATGTCTTTTCTGTCTTTTGGTTTTACTGAAAAGACTGCTGTCACTCACTTGACAAGCGGAGTGTGGAAACATTTGTTTACAGCAGTTTGACTTACAAATATTTTGGTTGTAAATAACATAAACTGCAGATTCTTTGGAATAATATTACATTGAGGTAATTTTTGCTTATACTTTACAATAGATGTTTCTTCTCTCATGAAGATACTGAAAAGGAGGCTCTCACTCATTTGAAAATTGTGGCATGGAAATATTGCTTTACTCCACTTAGAGTTACAAATCTTTTGGTTGCAAATACCATACACCCTGCAGATTAAGAAACAGAAGAATATTTTCAAACTCTGGGCAAGGACAACCAGTTAGCCCTTTTGTTTAAAAAATAACAATACCTGAAAAGGCTCTGTGTGTTCTCAGGCTTTTTCCCATGGCTGTTCCATAAAGTTCCACAAATCTGATAGTGTTTTATTTTATTCCTTGGTCTCTAGTTATCTCCTCATATATTTTGTTTCTGACCATATTTGTTTCAAGGTTTATTGAAAAATATACATTTGTAATAGAATATATTCTTAATGTCTGAGAAAATATTTGCATAAAAAGTAAGCTAACATTTTGTGTTTTAAATTTGTTAAACATAAATATAGAATAAAAATAATGTAGCAAAATCTCATTTAACGATCAAAGAAAATGACAGATAACATTTTCCTGTATATTTTTCAGGTCTTAATTCTTCTTACAATCAATTCTTATTTCTAAATTTTCTTTGTTTTCCTGAAGTAATTCACTCTTTCTTTCAACAAAGATATATGAATGTTAAACTTTTCATTTATTGCTTTAAACATATTTACTTTCACCTTCACTCTTGCATAATATTTTACTCATGTACAAAATTCTGGATAAGTAATCTTGCCTTAAGTTTAAAAATAATAATCTGTTTTACTTTTTCCTCAATTATTATTTCTAATACCTGATTATCTTTTTCTTCGTTAATCTTAAAAGCAAACAAAAATAAAAGATAACTATTTTTCTTACCATGAATGGATTACAATTTTACTATATATGTTCTGAGATTTTTAAAAATAGTTTTTGTTTAGAACTTTTTGTATTTTTACATGTGAAATTTCATATATTTATTTGCTCATTTTAGTTTTTTGAGACAGCATTTCTACAAGTATTATATGCTTCTCTTGAACTCATTATGAACCTTCTGCTTCAGCCTCCTGAGAGCTGAGATTTCAGGATGCACCACCACATCCAGCTTCACATATTTTATTAGCCTAAGAAACTTATGAGCCACTATGTTTGGAATAATTCTTTTTTATTCCATCTGCTTATACAGTCAATCTAAAATTCTACTTTGGTTATATATTAGACTGATTTATACTCTCCTATATTTCTTTTAACAGTGTTTTTATCTTTCCTTCTCTTTATTTCATTGAACAAAAATTATATATTCTACTTCATTATTTTTCCTTTTGGGTAAGTGTTTTCAGTGATTTATTTTTTGTGCATTTAATTTTGAGTTGTATTGATTTTGTGCATTTTCTGTTTTCCATGGACTTATTATGTTTTGCATTTCTGTACTTTTGAATGCATAGTCTGTATATCCTATTTTATAGCCTCTTGTTAAACATAAATTCCATCATATGATATTCTTGAGATTCAGATCTCTTGATGTGGTGGGCCCGTTTACTCTCACATGTGGCTAGTAGCTACCTTGCCTGCCTTGGAGTGGTAGCCCATGTGCTCCAGTAATCCGGAGCTCTTTCTGTAAAAACTGCTTAACTTTGTTTGCTAGAATGAACTTTAAGTGAGGTTTACGTTTGCCTCATCAGGCACCCCAAATTTGTCACCAATCCAGGAAGATGAAGCTTCATGTTAATTTCTTAACGTCTGTGTTCTGAGCCATATGGGTAGTATACATTGGGCCTATGTGATAAATGAGCCCGCTGAGTTTCTCAATTTTAGTTTATGTGAATTTTTGTGCATGTGTGTGTTTTCCTAAGTTGAAACAGTAAGGCTACCTTCCCATCTCCCTGTTCAGTGGAAATTTTCATTCCACTAAATGAAACAATTTAAAAATCTCCAAATTATATATGAAGACTTATACTTACTCACGCCCATGTTCCAGGACGTGATTTTCCACTTCTTTCTCTTTGCCTCTTTTTCTTCTTTCTCTTCCTGCTCAGCCTCCTTCTTCGTTTCAGGCATGACTAGCCTGCTCTGAGGTCAGCCAACTGCCAATTCATGTAACTCATGTTTTCAGTTCAAGTTCCATTTTCACTTCTTACGTATATAGGATTTAATTTGCTATTAAACTCAGGACTCACATTATGGATAGTTGCTACATATCATGCTACATGTCTACAAATTTCCTTCTGGTGCGATTTAAGTTAACTCAGTCTGCCATCCTGCCAGATTCCTGTGCTATTCATTTGACATATTATTTTTCATTTAAAGCTCTAAAAATCTTTTTAGGTGGATAAATTGCCTATTAAAACTTCAGTTTTTAAATTTACAAATAAAGGTGACACCATACCCTAAATTTTGGAACTATAAAATGCAAATTTATGATTGTGTTTCTAAATCAATCAAAATACTGTGTTCTGTTTTGCATAGATACATTGATTGTTTTCCACTGGGGAGAAAAACACGAAGAGATTCTTGTTATTAACTTGACAATCTCTATAGTCTTTTTCAGTGTATAAATGACAATGTGGTCACCCAGTAAGGAAATATTGTCCACTCCATGTTCAAAATCTGTTGGATTTAGAACTCTGAATTGAGCAGATTTTTTTTCAAGCATTAGTTTTTCCTCATCTCATCTTGTTGGCAATTGACAAAGTATGGATTGCTATGAAACACAAAGTAGACACTAGAGATTTATACCATCTGCTGCTGCAGTCTCATGAGCAGGATTGAAAGGCATCGTCACCACCTCCGTAAGTACGTGTTTCAGCTCTCAGATGTCAACACTTGACGCTCTCAACAGACAACAAAGGGGGAAATGTAGGCGAGAGATGTCTTCTTTTTGGAAAGGACCCATTCTGTATCTTAAAGTTTTTAGAAAGGATATGTGTGGGCATGGCTAAGAAATCAGTAAAAGAGACTGGTGGTGTAGAAACTGAAAATTGTAGTGTAGCCTAATACACAAACAAAAAGCAAGTGATGCACACTTTTCTGAGGGAAAAAAGTATTTAATTCCCCTGTGTATGTTCCCATTGCTTGTGGTGGACATAGAACATCTTCCTGTTAGTTCATGAATGAAGAACAGTGTCAAAGCCTCAGGGCTAGAATTTTAAAAACAATGTTATAAAATATTTCTTAATAATTTAATATGTATGTGGATAATGATGTTCACAATAAATCTATTATTTTGTAAAGAGTTTTTTGAGTGGAAATTTAAAAAGTTATAACCACTTATGGTCCAATCAAGGAACAGAGTATGGATTAATGTCATAATTTCGCTAACGAAAGTAATGTGTTTGTAAAGGTTAGCTTGGTGTAATATGAATAATTATAGAGTAAGGCTTGAAATTCCAGATTTTACATACCTGACACACAAACTGAACAATTCATACTTGTTATATCACAGTAGATCCACAGAAATTCTCACATATCCTAGAGTGCACACTCATCGCCTTACCCCATCTATACACACTAAGCATTCATTTATTAATTATCCTATTCATTGAATCAATGATGGTTGAAAGGGTCCTTTGCAGATGCTATATAATTTAAATGTACTTAACATGGAAGGCATGATTAAAAGTATGGTGAATGTGTATTTTTATTTTTTGGTAATGGGGATCGAACTTGCAACCTTGCGCTTGCCAGGCAGGCACTTCTGCCACTGAGCTAAATCCCCAGCCCAAATGTTTACTCTTTTAACAATATGTATTACAGTAAAAGACACTTTGCTATTAATGTCTCTTCAAATACTCCCCATTGCTTTGAGCAAACTGATCCACTTTTTCTTACCACTTTCTGAAGCAGTTCTGAAATGCTCTTTCAGAGTGTTGTTTGTTGAGCTGCTGCAGCTATCTCCATGTCTGGAGAAAATTCAAAATGTTTATGACAGTTTCTTTCAAATAAAAATATTCTTGTTTGCTTTCACATTCTCTGTGCACTGGATCTGGTACTGTATGACTTAATACTCTTCCTCAAAGTCAATATGATCCTGAAAAGTAAAGTTCTTCAGTTGATTCAGGACATCAAGGCAGTCACAGCAGAACAACTAAAGACACTCGTGAAAGGGAATTTCCAGAACTGTTTCAGAAAGTGGCAAGAGTGATGGAATGTGTGTTCAAAGGCAGAGGAATTATATTGAGAAAGATAATGGTGTGTGTCTTTTATTGTAATACATTTCAAAAATTAAATCTTTGAAATACTTTTTGATCACCCATTGTATATTTTTATCCAGTCTTTAAATTTTCTTTGTCAACTACTACAAATGTGCTTATTTTACTTTGAATAAAACCAAACCAATGTGTTCTGAGTTTGTTTTCTTAGAAGTAGAAACAAACAATGATTTTTTTTAGGACCACTCCATTGAAAATGTAGACATTTTGAAATGTACTTATGCCTTTTTGGGAAACTGAGTTAATTACGTGACAAAATGCAAGATTAACTGTTATCAGTGCATCACACTGTGTAGGTGGTTCCCACAGCTCACGTTGGTATACTCAAAGCAAGTTCACGTTCCCATATTCACGTTCTCCAGCCTTACATAAGTGTCCTGCTTAAGCTAAAACAGATAACATAAATTCTGCTCAACTAACACACTTGTAGTGGAGACACTTGACAATTTCTAGATATGAGTGGATTGAGATGCTTTGTTTGCCTGAAGAAAGCTTGCCATGTGACAAGGTGGCAGAGAGATACAGCATGCTGACATTACAAGAATGGACACAGCATATCAGCAGGTCTTTAATCCTTCCTAATTCCACATAATCTCAACCATACTGTTTTAATCTGCTGTAGAGAAGACAATGCATATTTTGTAATGGATTTCACAGATAAATACATTGTATTTGGATCAAATTTGGATATTTTTATATTTTGGTTATTTGTAAAGTTCTATTATTAATGAATTCCTTGGTCTGAAGCAAATAATATTTTATCTTTACTCATAAAATGAGGACTTGAGATAGATGGCTTCTAATATCATCCATATTTTTACATTTTTAAAAATTTCCCATTGGACTTAGATTTCTGTACTTTAGTAATACCAGCTTTCTTTCAATTATTTAAGTATGCATAGCTCTAAATCATCACATTTTTCCCATCTAAATGTTATTCCACATTTTAGAACTCATTTATACTAACTTCTTAATGTTACTGTAACAAATTGCTATGCACATGGTGGCTTAAGCAGGAGAAATTTATTATCCTTATACTTAGGAAGATCAGAAGTACTCAATGTCCATAAATTGTCAGTGTTGCATTTATTCAAGACTCTCTGAAGAAGAATCCTCAACCACACCTTCCCAGCTTCTAGAAGCTACCGGCATACTTTGGGTGTGGTTGTCTTTCATCATTAAAGCCAACAATGTCTTCAGTGTGTTTCCTTCAGCATTGATTTGTCTGTCCTTGCTTCTGTCATCTAGTCACCATCTCTCTCTCTCTCTCTGTTTTCATTATCATGATGCTTTTCTGACTTTCATTTCCCTAGCTCTCTGTGATTCCATTGAAAACATCTTGATTACCCAGGAAAATATCCCCATCTAAAATAATATTCCCAGAATCTTGCACTTTGGTTAGCAAGGACCATTTCCATTAAGTATCATGACAAATGGCAAGTCACAGAGGTTAGAATTTGACTATATACAGGATCCCATGCTAATTGATACATTCCACTACCCTTTTCTACCAACTTCCTTCACTCCTATTCATCTTGCAGATCTCCTATAGTGTCATTTCCTTTTGAATATTTTCCTTCACTACTACTTTTAAACAAGTATCATCACTATGCGTTTTTAATAGAACCATCTTTTTGTCATTTTTAGCACTCTCTTAGTGTAGTTTACATTAATTTGTGTGACTATGTGCCAAAATACCTTTACAACAATGAAGTACATGCCTCATAATATCAGGGAATATGTTCTATTTTACTAAATGTAAACCCCGCATTTTATTCCCAGTGCCTACAACTTAGTACATAGTCAATCAATTTCCTTCTGTGAGTGAAATGACTATACTCTACATTTGTTTTAAAAGGGCTCATAATTACATAGACAGATCCATAAACCAAAAGCATAGGGTCAGGTTATCTCTATAGATAAACCCTTATCAATTTGTATAGCAATTATTCATTCTAATTAACATATTCCTTAAAAATATGTAGGTGTTCCATTTCACACATTAAGAAAAAGCATGTTAACCAAGAACCCAGTAAATTGATTATTCATCTTCAAAATCTTTAAGCTGCCTTCTACACAGATTTGAATTAAGTGAGGTAAATGACATAAATACAGCATTTAGATAAAGAATATAATTCTACAACATTAAAAATGCACTTTATTCTACCTTAGTTTTTAAAACAAGATGTGCAGCTGCTTTTTAGTTCTAGTTAGCCTTCTCTTTTTTTCTTGTATGTGATGACTTCTGCAACAAGTTGGTAACAGATGCCTGTAAGCACTATGCATTATTTAGTGTGAATTTACATACTGCTCCAAGTTCTTTGCAAATGTCCTATAAATATAGAGAATTATTGACTGACTAGGCTGAGGAAAAGCAAATGCAGAAAAGGATTTTTCAGGAAAAAACAAACTGTCTTTCTGACAGTTGTGAATTCCATTATTTCTGTATTGATATGAACATCTTAAAAGAATTAAAAGTATTAACCACACAGCAGTTTTATAAATATTCCATATTTTAGTAATTATATTGTGATATTTGGTGTATTTTTATAGTCAATTCTCCTTGTAAGCTTCATTTCTAGTATTTCATGTTTAAATTAAATTAAATAACATAATAAAACAATCTACAGGGAAATTATCTTCCAAAGCAGCCAACAGTATGAGAGAAAGAGATAAATCTATTAAAACACTTTTTGGATGAGATACTGCAAATGCAGAAAGGAAGAAAGGCAAAAAAGGTTGGATTATAGAGAATTTTCAATACCACAAGGAAAATTATTGAGTACTCTCTACAAAAATTAGAGTTACCTTGACTAGTTTCTAGGTAGGAAATTACCAAAGAAGCTTTGAAATTTAGAAAGATAACATGGACAGTGTAAAGGAAAAATTGAAGGAAAGAAAGGAGCAGATACTTAGGAGTCACTATAAAGATCTGTCTTGATTACTTTTCTCTCATTGCTGAGACAAAATACCTGACACTCAAAATTAAGGGAGGAAAGCTTTATTTAGCTCACAATTTGTGGAGGTTTCAGTCCATAATCAGCTGGCTCCAAGGCAGGCTGGCATAGTAGACTGGTAACAGCTCAAGGGAGCTGAAGACAGCAAGAATAACAAGAGCGAAAAGTGAGGAACAAATCTCTTTTCTTTCCTTGTATTATAAGCAGGCTACCATCCCCCACCAAGTTGGGTGTAACAATCACACCATCTCCATGCCCTCCCCTTGAAGAGGATACAGATGTTTACAAAACGAAGAACCTATCCCCCCCCCCCAGTCACATAGCTAAACTTCTAAACTCTTAAATTGATAGATTGTATCAACCATTGTCAACTTGGCAAATAGGCACATTTTAAAAACTGGCCTCCAGATACTAGGGCATGCTTATTCTTATCATTTCACAACTTGAACACTATAACACAGGTTTAAAAATCCTTAATAATCATATTGAGTATATCAAAATTATATTATATAAGAACTGTAACATTTTTCCCTTGGTCCCCAAAGACTAATGCACATCCATTTATGCAAAAGGCATTTAGTCCATCTGCAAGAGTGGCCCAAGTGCTAACAGTTTTAGCATTGTTGAAAATTTCATGCACCAAGTCTGCTCAGAGATAGAAGGCAAACCCTTAGCTTCCAGCCACTATACAAATGGAAACAAAGTTCAACATTCCCAATATTCAGTGGCATGAGATTAATATGTTCATTCCAAAAGTTGCAAACAAGGGGATACTAAGAGAATGGGACTAAGCAAGTCCACAATCCAACAGGACAAACATTAAGTCCTGTAGTTACATTTGTACCGCTTGAGGCAGTCTGTTGCAAATCTTGAGCTCCAAATGGTGTGAGTAGCTCCTGTGGCACTTCCAGGGGTTGTAGCTCCTAGAGCTTCTGTATGTCATTGGCTTTGCTCCCTCCTTGTAGGTTTCTTTAGATGATCCACGTTCCTGAATTTTCCAAACTTCTGGGATCTCCACAGAAACTTTGATTTCACACTCACAGCTTTAGACACTGCCCTCTTAGAGGGATGCTACTAGGCCTCCCAGGCATTGTGAAACTGCAGTGCAGACCTTGACCCCATAATTATTGCCTTCTGTATGCACCTAAAACCAGTGCCACATGGATGATGTCCAGCCGGAGCAGTAACCAGGCTTTCCTCTCTCTTGGCTGTAGGAGTCAAGTGGCTGAATCGCTGGGTACAAAATTTCTGTGCTGCCATCATTCTGGAACATGGTGTGGCCACTGCCATTCTGAAACAGAGTGCTCTGCAACTTTGTTATCAAAGCAAAATCTTCCACTATTGCAGTTTTGTTCACTATTGGAGTTTTGAAGCTGCAAAGGGTGGAAATTTGCTGTTTTTTGTGATGCCTTCAGGCCATCTTTTCTTATCTCTTGTTCATCTCAGAAATTGAGATTTCCTACACTCCATCTTTGTACTGCACGGCTTTACTGCAGTTTCCTTTTTGTTCACACTCACATGTTAAATCATCCTGCTGGGATATTTGCTTTGCTTGTTGATTCACAATATAAAGCTGACTAGAAGCCCCCAACAATAGCCATGCCACCACCTCAACATTTGACTGCTTAGAAATTTCTTCTGACAGGTTTATTAGTCCACCATCCTTAATCTTAGTCTCAGGCAAAATTTCTGAACATGTGTAAAATGCAGACAAACTTTTTGCCAAGCCATAATATGCATCATCTGGAGAACCAATACAGTCCTTCTTCCCAGCAGAAAACTTCCAAACCTGGACTTTACCAGTTTTCTGGTATTCTGAGCTCTGACCAGAGTCTTGCAAACAGTACAGATGTTTCAGTTCTGTTCTTTTGGGTGACATCTCTGAACCTTTCCAATTTCTTGTCACAAACCTGTCCCTGAGGCTGTTGAACCACGTGGTTGGGTATAGTCAAAGTAACAACCCCACTTCTCTGATACCAAATTCTGTCCTGGTTATTTCTCTCTCATGGCTAAGACAAAACACCTGACATTCAAAGTTAAGGAAGGAAAAGTTTATTTAGCTCACAGTTTATAGGTGTTTCAGTCTGTTATCAGCTGGCTCCAGGGCAGGGTGGCATAGCAGAGGCCTTACAGTTCAAGGTAGCAGAAGACAACAAGAGCAACAAGAGGAAGAGCAAGTCTCTTTTATTCCCTTATATTTTAAGCAGGCTACCCGCACCATCGCCAGGGTGGGCGTAGCACTCACACCATCTCCTTAGGCTCCTATTGCACAGGATGAGAATGTTTACAAAGTGAGGACTCTGGCCCCATGCTGTGTAGATTAGTTAAACTTCTAAGTTTCTCTAATTGACACAATACATCAACCATTACTGAACCCAAGCCAGAAATAGGAAGAATTTTGAGTTAATTAGTGGTGAGAGAGAAGAGAAAGCAGTACTAGAGAATTTGGGGATAGAAAATTTTGGCTTTCATGTAAAATCCATCACCATTTGAAGCCAATGGGAACAAATTTTAACACTTTATTAAAACACCACCATGTATTCTCAAATGTGGAGAATCAATGGTTGGTACAATATCCGTGTTTCAAAACTTATTAACAGATGGGGACATTAAAATACTTTCTGGCATTTAGCAACAAAGACAGCAGCTTCTTACCATATTTAAGTTACAAACCAGTACACATATATTAAATACGCTTATCCCAAACTCTTGCATTCATCTCAGTGCTTAAAAATGCCATCGTTCTGTTCATGCTTAAGCATAAAGATTGGTGCATGCTCCACAGAACGGTAGATGGATTCAGCTGCATTCTCACTGTATGCCAAGGAAAGATCATCAGTTGTACAGCTAATTATATTAGCAAATATTTTATTAACTGTGGAATTCTAATGAAAAATTCAAATATTTTTTCTTAAATTCTTAAAAGGAAAAATGAGTATTTGTCTGTTTTCCTCTTAACCTGATGACAGGATTTGCTTATTTTAGATAGGTAAAAGGAATTGTTTATTTTAGAGTGAGTCGGAACTCACTCGATGGGATGGCTATGATAGTAGATACAATAAGATAGAAACACAGTGATGGCAAATATGTCACGTGCTCACATTTCTAATTTATTTTGTGTTTAATACCAATTTTAGGATTTCCTTAGCATAATAGAATGGCTAACAATGAGTCATCTCCTGTGTGAGAGTTTATGGTGAATGAATTCAGAATTACCTTACACATAAGTAGCCTCATCTCTATGGGTCAATAAGGGCAGGGAATCTTCTTCCAATCTCATTGCCATCCTTAGCATCTTCAAAGACCTTGTGCTATAAAAAATGGTTTAGGCATTTTCTGGGATAATTAAGTTTGTTGGCATTTTAGATGGATTGCATGTTTAAGGAGGCCAGCGTACACAGTGAGAATGTCTGAAAATTGAAACAATCAAAGCTTGTACAAATTTAAAAATATTCACTGAGGTATATCCACAGCTCAACCTTCTTATACCAGAAGATCTTCTTTTTTGAGTTTTTTTAAACAGGAGAAGAAGCAAATTTATGGCCACACAGTAAAGAATTCTATAGGAGTGTGCCACATGAGCCTGGAAAGGAGATTATAATTACAGCTACTGAGAATAGAGAAACTTCAGCAGCACTGGCAGAGGCTATAAGTTGTAGTTGGCATGAATTATAATGCTGCAGCCAAAGCCGGAGGGAAGTACAACCCTCTCTGTATGTCTGGAGACTAGAATGATAGCCAGGGTAATTTAGTACCAGCTTACACATGACTCATTGGATCATCCTAAAAGTATCTCACTGCAATTTAGAGGGATTGCACAATTTTAGGGTTTGACCAAAGAAGAAGAAACACCTTATTTCAATTGGTGTGGTCTTATTACATACTTTGGGCTTCTTTCAGTAAAGACCCATGTGACTATGTTTCTTAGATATAATATCCTGTGTGTGTGTGTGTGTGTGTGTGTGTGTGTGAATCTAGGGGTCTTTTTCACTTAAATTTTGATTCTTGATAAGTTTCCTAGGAGGACTAGAATTTGAGATCCTCTTGCCTCAGCCTCCCAGTATGCTGGGATTATGAGCATCTGCCAACATGCCAGGTTTAATTGTGTATTTATTCAAATCTGAAGGTTCAAACTTATGTCAGATCCTTGCAAAAAGACCTCCTTACTTAAAAGAGAAGTCAGATATATAAGCACGTGCACAAACTATCTGGTAATGGTGTGTGCTGGAAAAAATGAGGTTTCCTTTCTTTTCACCTTTGCTCCATGGTACTGTGCTTCTAATTCTGAAAGGAAAAAACCAGGCTTCTTTGCAGAATCCCATGTCTTAATAATTTCAACACATTGCTTCTTAATATGTCTGCTACAGAGTATCTACCTAGTGTTTATTAAATACATAATGATTCACTAATCCATCCAGTGAACAAATGGAGTATTAGATGGCCTTGAATATTAAGCAAGATTCTTTTGACCGCAGGATGCTTAAAATTTAACCAAATAATTGCTGGTGAGAAATATGAACATCTGAGAAGTCGTGGGTTGTGACAGTCCTCTTTGGTCCTCTTTCATATGTCCTACAGCATGTTACACACAAGAGCAACCCACGTGATTACTGCAATGAGTCAAGAAGAACTGAACTGAATGGCAATACTTGGTAGATCGTAGGAACAATTTGAATGTGAGAAGGCAGTCTTGCTGATGCATATTACCAGTATTGCTGTGTGTATAAAATTTAGTTAGCAATAAAAATAGTTTAAGAGGCTCTAAAGAGATGTGTGCTTTGGTTGAAAGCCCTCTGGGTTTCTAAGTGAATAGATGTGTTTGGGCAACTGTGAGTGAGGATTTTCTTGTAAACACTAGGGACTGTTCAGTTTAATTGTGTTGCATCTGGTGCTGACTCTTGCTTTTTTCCTATATATTTTCCTCTTTTGCATTGGGTGCCTTGGGTGAGTCCAAAGAATTCATTGCTCTTTTCATTTTCTGCTATGTAGTCTGTATTAGCTCCACAGCTCCTTTGTTACCTATTTTTCAACTATAATTACCTTCAGTTGAGTCAGTTATATGCTAAACTTATTTAACATTAAGACTGACTTTGAGAAGTCAAAATAATTGTAATTCCCATAACACTGAAGAAGAAACTGTGGCACAGCATGGTTAAATGATGTGATATGACCGTTTATAATCAGTAAATGATGGAACTCATTGTAAAATACCAACCATCACATTTTTCTATTAAAATCAACTTTTCAGCATTTTCATTTGCATACCTATTTTGTTTCCTCTACTGACCATATATAATTTAAATTTTCTATAATATATAGAAAATATATCTGAACTAAACATTTAATTATTCTAATACAATATTACTACCACTCACCTAAAATTAATATCATTGGCTAGAAGTAGTTATATCATTAGCACTAAATAAAGAAGGATAACGAAGTGTTTATATTCTGATAGAATATTGTTGCCCAAGGAGGATTCTGATCTTCAGTTATTATCAAGATACAAAATTATAGAAAAGTAGTTTGCATAATATTAGATGTTAGAAACATTACTATCATTGAAATTATATCCTAATAAATAATAAGATATAGTTGAAATGGGAATAATTAGACACATAATTGAGCATTACATAATGCCATGTCCACAAACCACAATACTCTCACATTTAAGTCATGACTCCTGTGCACACGGTATAGATTACAGAAGTCATGCATCTTCTAGTTGAACATAATACAAAAAAGCCAGTGATTGATTCAAACAATGACACCTCTATTGAGGAAAACAGTTGTTTACTATGCCATCTGGAATGCTGATAGAATATTCTCTTACTCTGGTTGTTCAAGAATGTCTTTATACAACAGGCTATAACTTGCAGACCTGGCAGCCATCTGAACTCACAGCAAATGGAACAGGCAAAGTGATGAATGAACACTGGTGAACACTGTTAGCACTGAATCAGTTCAACCAGGAAGTTGCCAGTCACATGGACTTCCTTTATTTTCTGCTCACATGTCTTGTACATCAGGTGTTATGTCGTCCCAGATAAAACTTTTTTTTTCTCATCTCCATAGTAATTTTGATTTCCTTGAATATTACATTGCAACCTAAAATTTAATCTGCTAAGTAGATTAAATTGATAAATATGTAGCAATTCTCTTAATGAATGGTTGGGTAGCATTTTACAAAAAATAAAAAATGAAAATCCAAGACTATGAATAGTTACCACTATGTGCTATCATCCAGATACAAATTCATACTATAATAAAGCAAAGGTGTTCATTTTGTAGTCTCAAACTCTACATTTACATCAAATTTTGATGGAATTCTTTTGTCAACTACCCTAGATTCTTCTGTGTTACATAATAAGCAACTTCTCTTGTCCAGTTATGAGTCTTAGGGGACACAGATGGTGTACACTGCTTAAATATTTTAAGATGATTGGAAAGAATTCAATTATCAGCTCTTTAAGAAATACTTTAATACCTTTTTGTTGTACAGATTATCATTATGATCTGTTTACTCAGGGTTCCAATACCCAATCTTTCTGGGTTTTGTTTTTGTTTATTTTGGTTGGAGAACTTTCCTATTTCTTTTGTCTGACACTTGTGCAACTTGTGTTTTCCTTTTTTCAGAAGCCAGCTCCATCCCAGATTTTAGTACCTTAGAAAAACAGTCTTTATTCCATAAAAGTAGGTCAAGTCTTTGTGTTTATGTATTTTTATACTAGCTTAGATATTTCCTCCACAGGAGACATTAAAACAGCAATCACTTAATTATGCAATTTAATTGATGCATTTTTCTTCTAATAGACTGTAAACCAATAAAAGTAAGATGAAGATATTTTATTCTACTGTCACATCTGTAGTTCTAGCTACAGTACTGGTTCACAATAGACTAAATAGCTGATTTATGGAAATTAATGCACCTCTAGATCAATGTACAAATCAACAAATGCATACATGGATGACTGCTCAGGTCACTGTGTTTTGAGAAGATAGAACACTATCAAGATAATTACAATGGTTTTCAGATCTAACACATTAGATTTTAAATTAAAAAAAATGAAAAGTAGTTATTCATGGAGCATTAGGGAGTCATGTGGGCAGTCATGTTAAAGCTGAATTTTACTTATTTATTTTTTAAATTTTATTTAGTTTTCTTGCAGGGTAACACCTGTGAACGATTTAGGCTAATTAGCATCACCTGGTGGTGATTGCTTGAGGAAAGTGTGTGCATTAAATTCTTGATTGGATGACTGTTCAAGATCTTTATTTTTCCCTCAAACATTTTCCTTTGTAAATAATCAGCATTTCTCTGTGTGTGTTGCATTTTTGTTCTCTCATTTATGGAACTTGACGATCGGTTACATGTTTTCCCTTTGAATCAGCTTAAAGCACGCTATCAGTCCCAGTCATCTGGCAAAGCTCGGTGTTGGCCATGGAACAAACAGCAAGAATGGTTTCAAGGTGAAAAAAGGCAGTCGTGGAGTTTCTTAGGCCCAATTACTTGTCGTTGCTGTGCCCTTCACCCTCTCTGCTGCTCCAGGAGGACACCCCGACACCCCTCCTCTTACTAATTTGCAACTTGCGCACCCACTTATCTCTCATACCCATGCGTTTTGGACATGAGGTGAGGAGGTGGAGGAGGGCAAATGGGGATGTAATAGTAGGCTTGGGAGTGCGGGCGAATAGCGGAGCAAGAAAATAGATGAGAGCAGCAGGAGGCAGTGGGAAGGCCTGCTGAGAGCAGAGACAAGCAGCATTTATATCCCAGCCTTATGTCTCCCAGGCCAGTTTTGGCTCTGTGTTCTTCCTCCTCGCCGTGCTGCTGTTCCCTCTGTCTGGAATGTCCTTGTCGCTTGGAATGTTTGTGTTGTCCAAAATCCAGCTTAAAAATCTCCTTACTCTCAGGCCTCCATCGATGTTCCATTGTTTTTACATCAATTTCAACGTATTTACGTATTACATGTGTCATTCCTAGGAGATTCTGGATGCCTAAAAAGAAGGGCCGTGGGATTCTTTAATGTGTGTATTCTAGGAGAGTGGCCAAGGGTAAATGCCGAGTAAATATTTGTTAAAAGAATGAGTGAATGCTATTTAACTCATATACACAGTCTGCCAAAAAATGTATACACACTTCAGAAAAAGACAAGCATACATATTTTAATACTAAATACATTGAGACATTTTGAGATTAATACAAGTTACCTTTGGCCTCTACAATTCTAAGAGGTGCTCAAAGTGGTGGCTGTGAGCTTCCAGACAGTTATTAGTATGATAAAACACTGCTTGGGTAGCCATGGTCATTGAACTTGCTGCACATACATTTTCAATTTCTTCTCTCAGGGCCGGCAGCCGTGGATTTTCTGAGATACATGACAGTCTCTAGGGTCCCCCACATGAGGATAACACCATCTGTTGAAAAAAACATTATACTATTTTTTTCCTGAAGTGTGTATACATTTTTTTGGCAGACTCTGTATTTACAAAATAAGTCTTTTACAACATGAGACAGTGGAAATCTTCTGAATTTTGTAGTCTCCATTCTTCCCTAAACACTGTATTTTATGAAATTTCTGTAAATATTTGAGCCTCTGTTTTCTCATCTGTGTAAATCAAAGATCATATATATATATATATATATATATATATATATGTGTGTGTGTGTGTGTGCACATGCGTATTTGAGGACATGTTTACATATGTGTATCTGTGCATGAACATATATATGTACATGCACACAAATGAATGAATGGATATAGATAGGACATTTGAAGTCAGCTGAACCTTTTGTATGGAATTTGCATGAGAATGCTCAATGTTCTACATTCCTCTCCAGAAAGACCCTCATTCCTTCTACTACTAAAGAGCTCACCTAGTAATCCTCAGCTCCTTCATTGCCACTGATCCTTAGAAACGGTGGTCTCAAAAACTGGTCACCAAATGAGTACGAATAATATCCCCATGTAGTCTTTGACTTCTGGTTCTCTATTTTCTGCTCATGATTAAGAGTACCTATTTCCTGAGCCTTACTTTCCTCATCCCTTGAAACGATGAATGGTAACTCTGACTACTTACAGAAAGAAATGAATGTTCACAATATAAATCACAGGTTCCGACCCATGGTAAGTTCTCAGTCATTAGTGAGGCGATAGTTTTCTCCATCTGGGCTCTAGAAATTAGTGTTCTGAGCTTCATCATCATATGATTGTGACCCATCCTTTACTTTTCTTTAAACCCTGAGTATCATTTCTCCATACAATTTTTGAGAGCCTAGATGATGTTTGTAAGTATTAGGAAAACAAATTGTAAGAGTAGAAGAGTCTTAGAATGATGTTACTTTTTCATAGATATCACCGAGAAACCAAAATAATGAGAAGCCTAAATAATTTCTAAAGTTACCAGTAGAGCACATTTCAGGAAGAGATGGAGCAAGTGGAAGAAAAGGCTGATTTTTTTTCTTCAAATTCACATAGAAACCAAGAGAAGAAAGATAAAATGACAGCATTCCTAGAAGATGGCAAAATAATCATTTTTTCAATTCTCTAACAAGTATTATTACTTGAATAATGGTAGTAGAGTAAAATATTCCAGTCTTGAAAGGAAATGACCTCTCCATGTATGGTGAGACAGAGGTGTTCCAATTTATTGATGAAATTTTGTCCACACATTCCATTATTTTATGTATGTAGACTCATATGTTCCATACAAAATGCTTTTAAGATTACTATAATTATGTACATTTTAATACCTAGTAAAAAGATTTAGGTAGGTAAAATATATGCCCAAATACAGTACCAAATGGTAGGATATAAAATCACCAAATGTAAAACTACTTTTAAATTACTTAATAGTGGACGATTAATATGATATTTGATAATATAATATTTCCCATCTCTATATGCCTACAGTACATTTTACTGTTATTATATTTATTACCATCTAATAACCTAAATACTGATAAATTTCACTCTCAATTACATTGAATTTCATACTCTTGGAGTGTAGATTTTAAGATAAACTGTATAACTCTGGTATTTTCAGGTAAAAATTAGCAAATATCAATTATTAAATATCATCTTAATCGTCCATCTTTACTACATCCTACTCCATTTTATGCTTGTCATGGGTCTTAGAATAATATGTAAAACTTTTAAAAAGTGTTTTTAAAAGACCATAAATCTACTTGCTATTTTCAACATGATGCCATCTAATCATCACCAAAACTACCTGATACCCTATAACAGTTTTATAGGTAATAATCAGGGAGTTCAAGATATTTAATTAAGTATGTCTGTTAGATCCTTATTGAGAGTCACTGGTGTTTTTCTTACTATTATATTTGTTCAATTTCTACCCTTAAAGTTTGTTAGCTATATCATCATTGAATAAAACCAAATACTACTAAGTTGCAGAAAAAGGAGAAATAATTTTGTTCATTTCAGAATATTATTTTTTTAGCGTTTTTGAGAACTGAAGCACGATAGACCCACACATTTAATCTATGTTGCGTGACTATCAAATAAATCACCATTGTTACTTATCCATTAAGAAAGAAAATTATGTTGTAATGTTTTCTTATTTTTTATGCATGTCAGAGCTCAGTTGCTTCTTAACACCTGCTTTTTTAAAAATCACATTCTAACCTGAAAGAGTGGCATGATTCTACCTTCTGCTCTCATGATGAGATGTGTGTCTGTTATGCAAAGCACTTGAAGATGGTCCTAACCCATCCCTCCTGATGTCTCAGCATGTGTCTCAGGAGGTGATGCTTAGTGGTTTTTAGTGAGCAAATTATCTCCCCAAAACACATCCTTCTCTTCTCTCCCATCACATGTTTTGAAGGCTTAGTCCAATGGCTATTACTTTGAAAGCTTAGTCCCCAACAGACCAGTGTTCCCGTGTGGGTTTTTGGAAGGTGGCTGGATTAATACGGTCCTGACCTCCCCAACGGACTGATACACTGATTGATAAAGAGTAATGGGCTTTAGTGAGGTGGTGGAAACTGTGGGAGATAAGACCTAGATTATAGCAGTCAGATCCCAGGGACATTACTTTAAGCATAGAGTCTGTCCCCAGGCTCCTTCTTGTCTGTTTTTGATTCCTGGCCACCATGAGCTGTGGAGCGTTCCTCCACCCTGCACTGGTTACTATTGTTTTGTGCCTCACCACACCACAGGCCTAGAAACAAGGAAGCCATTTGACCATCCATTTGACTTCTGAATAGTGGTCAAAAAATACGTCCTTCTTAATTTAAATTTATTTTCTGAGGTATTATGATCTACTGACAGTTACATAGATTCTCAGCATATCATTCTTTGGAAATACATTTGCTGAGTAGAGACATGTGTGGGTAGGAGGGAAGAAGGGAAAAAACAGCTGGAGATATAGAAATGGAGGAGAGACAGAGACAGAGACAGAAAGATTGAGCTTTGGAGATGAGAGATCAAACACTGATAAACCATCAGATTGCATTTTGCTTTTTAGATTCCTCTTTAGAACTCAGAGTTCAGTTTTTCATAGTAACCAGCTATGTGAAAACAATATGTGACAAAACCACTATCAAAATATATGAATACTAAAAATGTGCAGTCTGAACTTTCCACTGTAATTATGCGGGTATACAAATCAGCAAAAGCAGCTGTTAGGGGGAGCAGCGTTTCATTGACTTCAGATTAGCAAAGATTTGAAAAGGTATTCATTGACTGTGACACTGAGCTGTCTTTTTCATCCCTGAAAGACCGTTTCTGTGAGACACTGTTATGATTCAAATGTCATTCACACTGGAGTAGCAGGAACAAAGCAGGATTTCCAGTAGAAGAAGATCTAATTAAGAGAATAATATTTGCTTATTGTCAGCGCCTAATTAGTTTTCCCTGTATTCATGTTTATAAAGGTGGCTCCTTTATAATTACAGTTCAACAAGCAATAGTTATGTAATATGTCTCATTGTAGAAAATATAGCTAAGATACTTGAAGATTTTCTTTCTTCCTTTTATACACATCAACACACACACAATAGAGATATCAAATGGTTACATTTCACTCCTTTTTCCTCACAATGTGAGACACACACTAATAAGTTCAGTGAAGATGGAGGAAAAAGTGCTATTATTTTACCATTCAGTGAATCTGACTTCTGTGGCATAGACGCCCGTGAATATGGGAGCGTATTAGACGTTCACTGTGTGCTGCATCTTTAAAATGATATTCCTAATCCTTTCTTGTGCACACTCTCTGCACTTAGAAATTGATAAAAATGACAAAGGCATGAGTTACAAATTACTGCAAAAAGCCTTGAATTACAATGATATTCTGTGTTAATGGGTGAGATAAGCAGGGCTCAAAAACAATTAAATTGTTTTCTATGGAAAGAGAATTTGGATCACACCAATCCCCTAGCACTTGTCTTTGAGAAACTTTGCTAAATTTAATCAGGAACACATAGGACTCTGTACATTAGATACCTCCAAACTTTCAATCTTTCTTTCCATGTTTCTTTAATGTCACAGAGGAAACCATTTGATAAAATAGCAAATGAGGATAATACTGTGATGTTACAAATAACATTAGCATTTCAGTGGCTTTGCAAACAGAATTTCATTTTTCTTTAATTCATGAAGCTGTAAAATGAGGGTATTCCTGGTTAGTTAGCAAATGATCTTCACGCTGGTGATTCAGGCCCCTGGCTGATATCAGGCCCCAGGTTCTCATATTTTGCTTCTAAGATCAAGAAAACAAAACAAAACAAACAAACAAACAAATGTCCTGAATTTCTGGCCCAACAATGGCATATATCACTTAAGACTGCTTTGAGTTGATAAAAACTGAATTATGAGAAATATGTCTGGGAACCATAGCTCATTGCTGGAAAACTTTGCCACGGACGATTCCAGATTATGAAAGAGGAAACAAATTCTGTGCACAAACCATTTTTTCTACACAATTCCTAGGGAGGATCCTGCTGCATTAATTTAAGCCATTGTACTTGGTGAATTTTCACGCAAACTTCAAACTTTCTCCAAGCATTATTTCTCTTGGCAATCATTTGCGTTCTTCCACATTAAGAAAAGATAATTGCCTCTTCCTTACAAATTTAATATCCATAAATATCTTAACATACAATAAAATGTTTATATATAATTACTTAATTGACTGTTTCTTATGGTCATTTCCAGTATCATATATATACCTTTTTTCCCACTCACATCACCTGAGCTGTTAAATTTACCTGTTGTTTCAATTACTGTTTATGTCCTGATGATGTCCACAGTCATACATTTATCATAATGCTTTCTTTCTACATCTTTAGGATCATATATCAATATTTATATGGAACTGTTTAGTTGATGGTACTGTTTGCTGTTGGATTTCAAACCATTACAAAATGCAATGGGAAAAGTAACAATTTTAATGCCCTCAGGGTTTTGCAGATCAGGATTTTCTGCATTGAATAAAAGTGGGATCTAATCTGTGCTGCAAATGAAGTGGGTCCACGAGGCTGTGGTAGATTAACTAACGGTCGGAATTTGTAGCACACAGCTGAACGAGTCGGCACAGTGTTGGGTGTGGATGGTCCACCTGAGGATTGCAGCCAACAACAAAGGAGGAGGATTGGAGGGGAAGATGGTGAGCTGCTGGTTCTCACAAAGAAGCTTATCATCCTGGCTTTCCAGAAAAGAACCCAGTTGTTCTCATCATCAGAGGAGCTCGTGTTCTCACCTTCGCTGAGGAAGGTTGTGGTTCTTTTTGGGAGGTCTCTGGTCCTTACCTGGAGCATCAATTCCTGGCACCTATGCAGATCCCTCAGCCTGCCTCATCAGTCTGGAGCAGGATTTCTGACTTTCACTGCTGACTTTTGGATCTTCCCAGTGCAGATACTCACTCAATACAGGCTTGCATGAGACACTGTTGTAGGCTCTAGGCCTCCAGATGGACTGATGATGGACACTGCCATTTGCTTTAGGTCTTCAGCTGGACTTGTGCAGGACATTGCTGTGGGATCCAGGCCCTCAGCTGGATTCTTTGGGTTTCCAGTAAGTGGGCAGATCTCCTGCACATTTTGCATTTGACTGTCTGGGTGAATATTACAAAATAATCCTATAAATTATATGTCCTATATTAAATACTTTTCCCTTGTAAACCCTGACTACAACATAGGCTGACTCAGATTTCTGGGGATGGAGTTTCCATTAAATGGGTCCATGTACTTGTGTTGTCAATTCTGTCTCTCATTTGGATTATTTTCTTTGCACTTTTTTTCTGACATTATTTTCTGAGTTTGAAATTACTAACAGGCTTTGTTCAAACATCATCTAGTACACGAAAGAGATAATCTGCTTCTTCTCTCTCCTCCTCCCATCTCCCCTTCTCTCTCTGTGTGTCTCTTTCTCTCTCTCTCTCATGCTCATTATTGCTCTCTCTTTATAAAGACATGAGATCAAGCATCTCATTTGCATTCTTCCAATAGGTGATCCTGGGACAAATTCTAAACTCTATAGGATAAACAATGTCATTACCATAGTGGAATGTTTTGTGTTGTGCACTGAAGACTATCTCTTTAGTGTCTCTTGAGATGCTAGTGGTTTTTGAGAAAACCCAAATATACTCCACAATAGGACAAATTAAAGTTTACTTTAACATATGAACCGTTTCTTCCTGTTTTCGGTTGTGGAGATTCTCTTGTCTTCTAACCACCCAAAATATGCTTCTGTCTGTAAATCCCTAGCAAACTGCATTTTGTGCAGTTCTGGATTTTCCCACATCTTTTTTTTTTTTTTCAGTTGATTTGTACCTTCTGCCTTTGGCAACCTGTTCCCATACACCTGGTATGTCTGCCCTTCTCAGTGCATCTTAAGTCTCTAGACACTTAGATTTCTCATGTAGTCCCCAATATCCCCAAGAGTGATTTTCCAAATGTCATTTCCATTACATTCTATTGGTTATGTAAACAATTCACTCAATCTGAATTTAAAACAAAAGAATTATACTTATCCCTTCAAGGAATTCAGAGCCATCTTTCATCAGTATAGACCAAGTATGATGATAAATGACTCCTAATGCAAAGTATAATTATAACCTCCCAAACTCCCAGATTTCATCTCATTATAGTACTGATCTCAGTCCAGGATCCTCTAATGAGAATCCAGGTCAGGTGTATAAGAACCTCTTCCCATGTGAACCCTCAGGATGACTCCTCTTGCTTTGGAGATCTGTGAATGAAAGAAATCAGTTTTATCCCATGTACGTGGCCAACACAGAAATGGGATGCAGTGAGAACACATTTCCATGCTTCTTTCCTCCCTTGTGTGCTCCTGATTCTTCATTTACCTCAAAAATAACTGAATTTGCATTTTTAGTTTGTTCTTCAGCCCTCAGAAATTTTGGGGTCCAAAAGTTTGTCTAAAATTCGCTATTTCTATTTTATTTATTTAGTCTTTTTGAGACAGGGTTTTGCTATGCAGTTCAGGCTGGCCTCAGACTCACTTTGTAGCCCAGGGTGGTCTCGAACTTGCAGTGATGCTCCTACCTCAGTTTCTCGAGTGCTGGGATTACAGGTGTGCCACCACACCTAACACTATTTCTGTTTTAGTCTAAAATAACAGTACTTCCTTTAATTTGATACTCATAGATTTTGTGCATTTCTTTTGGCTGTCATTGTTGTTTTCTCTCTTAGATAACAGGTATGCTCACCCCTTTTTTTTTTTTAATCAGTACTGGGGATCGAACTCACGACCATGTGCTTGCAAGACAGGCACTTATGCCACTGAGCTAAATCCTCAGCATCACCCAATTCTTTGAGTCACGATTTTCTCTGTGTTGGTCCCATGTGAAGCTACAATGGACAAAGACATCAAGATTCTTAGGAACTCTGTTTTATCATGAGCTTCTCTGAGTTGTTTCCTTAAAATGGTTATTTACAAGGCTTTTCAACTAGCTTGAAGCTTCTGGGATACACTGGCTTACCTGAAGTCTTAACAAATGAGATTACAGCCTATACAGGCTCTCATTTTTGTACTGATGCTACTTTTTGCTTAATGTGTATTTTGGTAGAGACTGGAAGTAAGAAGCAGGTTTATTTTAGAAGCAAAAGAATTTTTACTTATTTATAATTCCACTAAATTACCCTCAAAAACATAATAGTTTTTTCATTAATTCAATTTTGTCTTATCTTTTAACATAGTAAATGCTTGCCATGTTTTAACATGTTGCCTATATATCTCCCAGTTAGACCAAGAAGTCAATTAGGCCCTCTTTCTGTTTTCCAGATTTCCTTCTGCAAAAGTATGTCAAACCTTCTATTACATGACAATCATCTTTGTCTCCAGTCTCAGATTAACAGTTCCTCATGGTTCTTTAGTCTTTCCTAACAATTATTAGGGAATGTCTGGTTTTATCCACCAATGTCACATGCTTAAAATTTTTATTATTGTGACTTATCATTTCCAGACAATAATTGTTAATATAGTCAACTATTGCTATCTTAAAAAGCATTGCAAAATTAATACCTCGTGCAGCAACAGTTTTGCTAGGTTCATGAATATATTTGGATCAGGGATTTGAGTAAGGCACTGTTAAACAGGTGGCATGATACCTAAATGCCTATTACTAACTCTAGAGCGGCTCGATCATCCTTTGATTTCAAATGAGATTCTAACTGAGTGAGGAGCCCCTCCAATCTCACTATGCATATCTTATCTTCCCCTAATGCACTCTATTTCTTTCCATAACATGCTCATTTTAATGAAGAATTCATACTGTGTAGCTCTTTCATCTCATGAAACTGAAGTCCCTGTGTAGGGAGAGAACATACATATCCCTCTAGTACCATTATAACTCCACTAAAGATACACTGCCTGTTGTATGGCAGGTAGGCACTAAATATTTGATGAATTTTGAAGCCATCAATTGTGTTTTCTACTGGCACACAGAGTTCTCAATGCAAACCAATCTCAGAGTCGTAGGTAAGCATTTGTCGAGATCTAATTATACATAAATTGTACTGAAAATGCATTAAGACAAATTGGCCAGAGGGAAATCCATGTCATAATTGTGGATGAGGAGACCAAGCTTTTATCCAGTAGAACAGTATGTGAAATGTAATCTGAAAGTACTATAAAGCCAGAAAAAAGAGAATCATGTTATAAAGGCAGGGGATGAGAAGTATGCTTCAAAACAAACAAGCAAAAATAAAATTTCAGCAACACTGAAGCAAACAATTCAGAATAAGGGCATGATCTTAACTAATTTTGGAGAGGGAAAGGAAACTACCATATATGAAATCTTAAAGGATTTATTAGACAGTTTTCAATCAGATAGGAACTGTGATGAACAACCTGGCATCTCCTATGCTAATATCTTTCGAAAGGGCCCAGAAAGTCATTTCCAAGGGTGAGTGTCCTGGAACTCTTCTAGGTTTTCAGCTAGCTGTGGAATATGGCTAGAAATGTACAGGAGTTAAATTATAAATTCTGCTTTTTGGTTTTGTTTCTCTTTTTCAGAAAGATGTTATGGAGGACAGAGAGCTGAAAAGAAATTTTTAAAACGCCATAAAGGTGGGAGAATAATCAATAATGACATTGAAAATCTAAACCATTGTTATTTTTTTCTAAAATGATTGAAAAATGTATCTGTTTATTGATTCAGTAATAAATTTGAATAAAAAAGGACTTGATACTTAAAGACTTAGGCAGAGTTTTGTTGAGCATTTAGAAAAGTCCCTTATCAACCAAAAACTATCTTACAAATAGTGTCTTTTGATTCTACTTCTTTTAATTACATGCATAAACACTGTTCTTTTTTGGTACTGGGAATTGAACTCAGGGTCCTGCACTTTCCAGGCAGGCACTATGCTGCTGAACTACAACTATCTCCAGCCTAAACAATGTTCCAGTACTTTGGAGATGCATAAACGTAAATCCTCATGGGTAAATGCATAAGTGTGTAAATGACACACTTATAGGTGATCTGCTCATTAAAGGTTTTAGACAGTAGCCAATCTTTATGCCATTAGTAAGATGGGCTCAGTCCCCTTGGTATGCATAAATACTAAAAGTACTAAATCCACATATATTTTGATTATGTACTGATATTAACAAACACACACACACACAAATTATCCTAGCTCCATCTTTAGTTATATTTGCTGAAAGTTAGATGGAAAAAAAAGACTAATTGAAAATTTTAGAGTAAGAGAGTTTTGTAACCTCAGAATTTCCAAAAACTGCCAGTCAGCAAGGAGAGTAACCAAAGTAACCCACCAATCATATCTGCCACAAAACTACAGGACAGGAGAATTCTGTTCTTTAAATTATAGGAAGTAGAGACATAGGTACGGAAAACCAGCAGATCCTGCTCCAGAGATCAAAGTGAAGTAAAACGTTCTACAAATAGGAGGCGACACATGTCCATCTCTGCAGACGTGGATTAAATTGACTCAGAGAAAAAGATTCCTTGTGAATCAGAGCAACACTGGATTCAAGTGTCAAGATCCAGTGATCCTGCAACTTGATATTGTGAATTTCAGAGGAAGTAACAAGAAAACAAATGAAACAGAAACGAGGCACTAGGAAGGCATTGCTTTTTGGTAGTGAACATGAAAATGGGCAGCATATATGAGCAATGCATGAAGAAAAGACAGGAGGAGAATTATAAAGTTAGAAGCTATTTCAAGCCACACCCTGAGTGCATCAGTGAAAAACAGGCACTAACAAGCCATGCATCACTGAGTTCTATCCCGGCCAGTCCTGACCTGTGAGTGGCAGTGCAGTCGGTTCTTAGGGTTATCCGCTTTCCCTGCACCTCAGAGCCAGCAGCTACCAGCAGGCCTTGGAAAGCTTCTGGCCAAGAGGGAAGGTAGTTTCTAAGTTTCCCTCTGCACTCCGCTGTTCGCTGCTAGCTGCGTTCAGTGTTGCCA
Organism: Dolichotis patagonum; assembly: GCA_004027295.1. NCBI lineage: Eukaryota > Metazoa > Chordata > Mammalia > Rodentia > Caviidae > Dolichotis > Dolichotis patagonum. The sequence continues at coordinate 25,188 of PVJX010000486.1, read as the reverse complement.
GACTTGGTTGCTGACCGCTTTCAACCAGCAATCTTCGGTTTTATGGGCTCTGGTTTCTGGCTGCTGACAGTGCCAGTGGCCTTTGGTTTCACTGGCTCTTCGTGTAGCAGCTGAGCATTCTTTGCTCAAGAGAGAAATCATGAATTGGCAAAAATATTCCCCCTAAACAAGGCTTGGTTAGGGTACGCACTGCAGCCTGGTGGAGCCAGAGCACGGACTGCTCCCAGCAGACCTGCTGAGTCGGCTGCTGTAGGGTGCCCATAAGGAGGGGAGTGGCTCTTCCCGCACCTGAGGAGAGCTGCAGAGGGACAGAGTCACTCAAAGGGCTGCAGAAAGGAGTCAGGTCAGTGACTGAGACTGCTGTCAAACCAGGAGGGGAAAATGGTATCACTGTCTCCATGGCAGGCAATAGAATGTCTTGCCAAACTTTTTAGCTCTGCTATAGAAATACCCTTTACAAATGATAAAACCAGCTCATATTTTAAGAACTAAAAGGAAAATAAAAATCTTATTTGAGGTCTGGGGAATAAACTTGAACCTTTCTAGTTCTAAATCAAACACGCATAGGTCAGTCCAATCTAAAAATGTTGTGAAGGCCTCCAGTAAATAAGTTGTCAATTACTGATCCTCAAATGGTCTCCCAGGGCTTGTAACTCATATACTTGTAACTCTTAGAGAACATTTTTCCTAATTAGCATAAATGGTATGAACTTCTACCCAGGCAAGAGCTTATACACACACACACAAAAATAGTGCTTAGCCGGAATGGGGTTCCCTTATCTCCTCTCTAAGACTCTGAGCTCCACTAGACTGGGAATGGTGGTTCTTACACTTCGATTTCTCCAGACTACTATTAACATCATATTTCACAGTTCTAGCTCCACACTTAACGTATTTAGGAACCCTATTTAAAGTGTGACATTTATTCCAGCTATTAAGATATTTCTTCTTTCCCCCATATTAATAACAGGTTATTTATAAGTGATTCATTTTGTATCCATAACAAAATGTCAAGGGAAAAAATTCTCCTCCCTGGAGGATCTAGATCTCACACATGTGAAATCTCTAGGTCTTTTTATTTAATGCATATTCAAAGCTATAAATCTTAATAATCAAATTATAAATGTATTTAACTTGTGACTGCAGTAGGAAATGAACACACTGAAGAAAAGAAAGCAAATTTGAAGGCTGTGTTTTACAAATATTTTACATAATCATCACATCTCAATGAGGTAGATATCACAAGTCTAATTTTCTAGATGAATAAACAGCAATTGAAGAAGATCTAATAATTTACTCTTGATCACATAAGAGTATATAAAAATCTCAAGTTCAGATTCGAGCATAACCTCTCATCTTTTTTCTTTTCTTAAATTTTTTAAAATTGATTAATTAAATTAACCTTTGCTGTGCACTGTTCTAGAGATGGAATTCAGGGCCTTATCATTGAGCTACATACTAAGCACTTATTTAATGTATTTTTTAAATTTTAAAACAAGATACTGCTAAGTTGCAAAATTGCCTAAGATGGGCTCCAATGTATCATCCTCCCGCTTCAGCCTCAGGTTGTGACGTCACGCCCTGCAGTCTCTTATATTTCTACCACACCATGATGTATTGAGGAGACCACCCTTGTGACCTTGGGACTGTGTTCTACCTCTGCAGTACTCTCGCCATACACTGCCACTTACACAGTCACAGATGCACTTACAAATGTACGTGAAATTACTTAAAAATGCTAAGGTGCACAGATACTTATATTTTCCATTTGTTGAATAAATTAGATTCCTAGAACCCATAAGTACTCTATTGTTCTTGGATGTTAGAGGACATTTCAGAAATCCTTGTTGTGTTGTAAAAAGTTATATTCAGTGACAGATACCTGCATGCCCTCATCCTCAGCTCGGAGGGTAACTGTGCTGCTCTGTTTATCACTCTCCTCCAAACACTGTAATCACACATTTGCAACTGTGTCTCTAAATGTCTGAGTCACAGTGTAGCTGATACCGATAAATTACCAAGATAACCTTTTGCTGAGCTTGTTAATGTGATTGATAGGAGTCATTATATAAGTTAGAGATCATCATTTTTTACTGATAAAATGGAATTTACCCAAGGAGCCACACAAAGCATTCGCTAAGCAAAGACATTTCCCTACAGACCGTGGTTAGTCCCAAGTCTAGACTTCTGAGGGCTTTAATATCTAATCCTAAGGTTAAGGAATCCTTGGAAAGAGTCAAGAAGTCAGGATGTCAGAGCAGTGGTTTTCTGACTTGAAAATACATTAAAATATCAGATTCCTGGAAGCGACCTCTGACTCAGCAGGGGCATCTGCGAATCTGCATTTGTAACAAATTTCCAGAGGAAGCTGATGTGGTTCTCTGGAACTATATGCTGAAAAGCCCTTCTGTAAAATAACCTTTGGCTGGGAATACAAGCTCCAGAACTAAACCAACTGTGACTGAAACCCTTTTCTTTTTCATTGAGTGCTTCAGATGAGATTACTAAAAACTTAGAGTTATTGTTTACTCATTTAATAAATAGAAATGAAAATAGGACAAATGCAATGCCAGACCCATGTTAAGGATTTAAGATGTCCTGGGGTGTGACAGCGATTGCTCTCACCTCTAGTGGGGGCTGCACCTCTTGCTGTCTCATTGTTCTCCACTCTCAGAAATGCAATGAAACTTTTTTAAACAGGAAACCCTTCAAGGTTTCTCCTTGTGGCTTTGATTATAAATATACCTATGGGAAGTATCTAACCATAAACTCACCAAACCTAGAGATTCTGCATGCTTGGATTTTCAGTCTTAAAGTCAGCTATAGGGAAATCAAGACACAGAACATTGAGGCTCACACCCTCGTAGCATTATGTTCAGAGACAGAAGTGCTAGGTCACTGACAACATGAGTCATGTCTCCTCAGTATTCCCTTACACAGAGGTCAGATGCTTGCGCTAGGCATTGAGTGTATATGTGTGAATGTCTTTGATTGGTTACAAGTGAGGGAAAATGATGTACGTTTCTTTTGTGTAATTACATTTCTGAAGCTGTTCTTTCCAGCAGTCTGTTAGAGTGGAGATGAACAGCTAAGCTCGTAGTATGTTGGTGACCACACAAATTGGCAGAAGGTCTTTTCTGCTTACAAATGTTCACCTTGTCCTCAGAGAGGAGTAAGGAGTGAAAGGTCACAAACACAAGGAACTGACAAAGTCTGGAAAACATTCTCATTTCCAAAGTAATTTTCTTAGGATTTTTAAAACTGGTATGTAAAAACACTGATGCTTATTTTAGTCACTCTTATTCTTTTCTGTGAGATCTTCATTCCCTGTGGAGAATACTCACCCACTCCCCACTGATCCTTTTGTAAAGTGTCATGTAAAAACTTTGAGAAAGACTTTCTAAGAAACGCTCGGCTACTTTTCAAGCCAAAGATGGATGGATGGAACCACAGCTCTCTAGGGAGTGGTGGAGAAGAACCATTTTAACAGATTATTCTTCTATGAAAATGAAGCCTGCAAGACAGGAGAAAGAGTAGATGAGACAGAAAGGGAGGAGAAGACAAAATAGAGTTTTAATGTAATGAATAATCTGAGCCTGTTATGACTTTAATAATTTAAAATGTTTGTGAAGTAAATTTTTATGAAACCAAATAACTCTTTTATTTGTGACCAATAAAATATTGACTAGTATATGTGTTAATCCTTAAGCAGGATAATCAGGAAAATTTCCAAGTTCAGGTTCATTTGGCTTCGGCAGGAAACTAAAATCGGTTTCACACTGCAATAAAAGTTCTTACAAAAATACGTTAGTTGCCCATTAGTTTGTTTTACATATAATTGTGTTATTTTCATGCTTTTACATTTTCTTCACTGTTAATGCAACATTTTCTCTCAATTAATCAAACTGCAACATTGTCAAAATTTTCACATACAGAATGAGAAATTTCCACACATCTCAATAACTATTTTGGACACTTGCAGTTAAGCACATTAAGATGCTTATTAGTGGAGAGTTGTGGAATGAGCCTCAATTAGTGAATTAGACTGTATTCATTACACTTCACCAAATGCTCATTAACAGATTGTTTGATTTTTTTTCCTGCCCATTCTAGAAAAAAATGGGGGTGCTGGGGAACTAGCTTGTCTTAGCAGCAAAATGGTAATGAAGTCACGTAGCAGTCTTTTTGCTGAAAACGACCTAGCATAAAAGATGCTCCCAGCTTAATTTCTAAGATCTATAATGCAGCCAGGTTTTGGATGGGCTAACTCTTCCATGCCACCAGGGGGACCATTTGGCATATTTTTTATAAACTCTTTTCTTTAAAATAAAAAGAGCTAAAGGAAGGCAGGTCTGTGTCTGTGACAAACAGAACTCGTTTCATGCTCATTTTGACTCAACGATACCCAGATGTTCTCAGGAAACCTGTTATTTTAGGGTTCACAGTAATCTAGTTTGCTTCCATTTAGCCTTCTCTGCTTTCACATTCACTCAGGAGCTGAAATTTTAAAGCCTTCCCAACTTCTTCCTCATTTTTTCTGACATGGTTATTTCCTTTATTAAACTCTTTGCATGTTTAATTCCATGTTGATATCTACTTCTTGGAAAATCCAGTCTAACACAATAAGCAAAGAACAACTCCTTGGCCCTAGCAGATACATACCTGAAGCTTACCAGGAAACCACATCAAACCTGATAGGAATAAATCAATGCAGTAAGAGTGGGAAGAATGTGTGAAAGTCTACATAGCTGTGTAAGACTCACAATCTTCTTCTCCTACTTGACTCCCCAGCTGGACCTTTCTTTGGGCAAAATAGTACACAGAAGTAATCTTAGATACGGAGGCCTACAGTTTCTCCCTCGAGATGGCCCATTGTATTTTCAAACACTCTAACATAAGTCCTGTCAGCTGTAAAATTCTCTTCAACCAACTGTTCTGATGCCTCTCTTTTATAAGAATTGACCAGCAAATTTGACCCTGGATATCTAATGTGAAAGTGACCAATGTAAATAAATAAATACAAATGAGAGAAGTCAACAATGTGGAAAACAGTAATGGAAAGAAAACACCAGAATGTTTCAAATGTCATCCTCAAAATAGTAAGAATAGTAGAAGGTAAACATGAGTTTGCCTTTCAGAGAAGAACTGGGGCTTGGATCTTAAATGCCCCTCAAGGGTCATGTGGAAAAGACTTGTTTGTATGGAACTCCCGGGAGGCAAAACTTTCAGGAAGCAGGGCCCAGTGGAAGGCCTCAGGGCCTTGAGGTCATTCCTCTGAAGTGGCATGGGAACATCAAGCCTCACACCCAGATTCTTAGCCATGGAGAGGTGGCAGAGCTCTCCCACTACAACACCACTGTCATGTTCTGAACTTTGCTGCTATAGCCCAAAGTAATAGAGCCTGAAATTTCTGAAATTGGGGGCCACAGTACATTTTTCTCTTTTTAAATTGAGTTGTATAGGTGTTTTTTGACAACAGAAAGATAACAGAGTGAACAAAATTTGAATGACTACAGATGTGTCTTACAGATGGATCACATGTTTTTGCTTTGCAGTTTTCAAACCAGAAAGAAAAGCTAATGGATGCTGGGAACAGTGCTGCACCGCCATAATCCCAGCACTTGGGAGGCTGAAGCTGGAGGATCTCTGTGAGTTCAAGGCCAGCCTGGGCTACATAGTGAGTTCAAGATCAGCCTGAATTACATAGCAAGACACTGTCTCTAAAAAAAAAAAAAATCAAAACAAAGAAAGAAAGAATAACTACTAAAGATGAAAAATAAAATAGAGGCATTAAATAATATAAAAACACCATAGCTGAAGAACATATTTCCATATGGAAGAGACCTCAGGATGCCAAATTTAATGAATAAATACCGATATTAATGTAACCAGTTCTGAGATTTTTCTCATAAGGATGTGTGTCACATGTCAACATGCAAGTTTCAATTAGTATCACACTTCCCACTTATAATGGAATAATTCTTCCAACTGCTATGTAAAGGAATTTTCTACTGCATATCCAAAAACAACAAAAAGATCCTTCTCTTGCACAAATAAAGATTTTTCTTTTGTTTTGTTGGAGAGATTTTTCTCTCCAGAAATTGCCATAAGTTCCAGAATTTGCTAAAAACTAAACTTCTAAAATGATGTTTTCTGTTTAAAAATTCTCCTGAACAAAAAATACTGTGTATAACCCTATAAACATAGCATGGAGTTCAACCTTTACAACGGAATTCTTTAGGCCCAAGATTACACAAAATTTGTAATTTGTTGATGTGAAGGAGAATCATGCATCCTACATCTTCCTTTGCCTTGGAGTCTGCAAGGATGAGCCTGCCCCAGCCAGCTGGAGTGATGGGAACACCCAAGTGAGAGCCAGATATTGAAGAGTCACGGGTCTATTCACTGTTTCTTCGCACCATAATAATTCCTTTATTTCCACAAAGAAGAGACAAAATAATAAACCCATATTAAAAGTATAGCTTTTAGTGCTATAGCTCTTACTGTATAAATTTGATGCAATTGAATGATAATTGAGTAAATATAAACATTTTATTAAATATTATAAATATTGAAAAGTGATGTCTTACTTAATTTACATCAGTTCAAAATGTCCAAATTAATTTTAGCATTAGACACTAAATAAATGTTTGCCCATATTTTGTATTACATAATTGAGAACGGTAGCATACTCAGCTGAATATAACATTTAATTTAAAAATATAATGAAAGGGATTGTAAAAAATATGGCATTTAACATTAATAAAATGTAAATGCAAAACATAAGGTAAGTAATTGTATATAAATTATGCCTAAAGTACAGAATTTTGACCCTCCAATATAATCATAATTGATCATGCTAAATATTAACCTTTTAAGAATAGCTAAAATATGAAAAGAAATATAGATGACCTCTATAGATTTATGTAGGCACCATCCATGTTTACTTTATCATTATTTAACTTTTTGTATTTTCTTTTTTTCCCTCAGGTTTTTTTTTTTATGTCTGCATGTTTGTAGCATATGATGGTCACCTACCTGAAGAGGAATTGGCATATATAATAACATATCTTACAAATCAGTATAGTACTTACTAATGTTAACAATGAAAAAGGAAAGTAAAAAAAAAATGAGTAATAAATGACGGCTTGAGGCGTCTGACCTAGCCAATTATGTGCTGGGGAAAGTGGAGAGGGCAGATAATTGTTGGCACAAACTTGCTCATTGTGGGCTCAGAGGTTATATTTACAGGAATTACAGCGAGAATGTGAGACACTTTTGAACAAAGTTTGGCTGCAAAGAAATAGAAAGTTTGTGAGGAATTGTGAAATAAAGGTATAACCAACTGACATAGTTTTATCAGCTTTTCCACTTATTATTCAGTGTAAGAGATGCTATAGTATGACAGACATACTGAGGAACTGGTAGAATTGGATCCCAGCTACTGCAAATCCCAGAATTTAACTTTCTGTTTTTTTCAATGTTACCTTGACTAAAGTGAGCGGCCTTATCCAAAGTCATATTCTATCCTTCGATTACCCTCACCTAACTGGTCAATACGTGTGAGTAATAGCCCACACATTCTGCTCTTTGCTCGGAAAAAACTCTGAGAAACTAATTAAATGTTCACAATTTCCACAATGGTAGCAGAAAAAAAAATGCCTTGCCTGAGACTGTGGTTTTTCCCAGGGAAATATGCATCCAGGGACCAGGAGCTACCTGCTCCTAAGGATCCAATCATTTGTGGAAGACCTGGGACATTCTGAAAGTCCATCCTGCTGTGAGTTCTGTGTGATGGCAGGTCTCAGTTTCACCACAAACTCTTCCTTTCCATAATTCTGCACCCCTCTTTCCTTCCACAGGTGGTAATTCCATGAACACCTCCTCATACACCATCTGCTTTCTCTCAAAATCCACTTCTTGGGGCCTGCACATGCCACCCTTAGACTATAATAGACCTATTAATCCAAAATGGGAGAAACGAGGACCTGTTAATGACTGGTAAAGTTTGCTTCTTTGAGTATGAACAACCAAAGGTGAATGTGAGATTAATACCAGGGGTGAAATAGAAGGTATCTTATTGCAATATTTTGATAGTTTCCTCTTGGAGACTTGGAGGTAGTAACTGAAAATTTCCTGTGCTTCAACCCTCACAACTCAACCCTCACAACTAGAGATGTCTCCATCTCTAGTTCAAAAGTGAGAGAATTGGTGGAGGAGGAAGCATAAGAAAGGTAATTTTATTCTATAAGTTTTGAATTCCTAGCTTATGTTTTCTTACAGACTATTTATTCCTAATAATCTTGTTAGGTGTACCCCACAACCTACTGTCTGTTCCACAGACAAATCTAAGGGAGGAGGAAATTTATCTCTTTAGATGCTGAACACATTCTGAGTATTCACTGTTACACCTGACTTGGGAAATGGTGGTCAGCAACTAGAGAATGGAAGAATATATTGGAAAGATCAATGCATGCATACTGTCACTGAAATGGATTACTGTTTTAGATGGATACTTTTTTAAAAACAAAAACCTTTCTGTTCTCCTTATAAGCTCAATCTTTCATCATCTCTATTTCATGGAGAATACATCTCCCACCAGCAGATATTCACCTTTGACTGTGCCTTTTATTCATACTTTGCTCACTACTCTGAAGAAGTAACATATTTTAAACCTCCTTACAAACATTCCACAGATTTCTCTTTATTTTTAACAGAAGGTGTTGATTCCATACAAAACTTCTCTGCCCACTCTGTCCACCCAGGCCCATCTCTCACTACTGCTGAGAGACGGTCTTTTGCATGTCATATACAAAATATAGTATTCAAACTGTGTACACACACACACACACACACACACACACATTATGGTTATAGCAGACATTTATTGCCAGGCCCTTATTAACTGCCAGCCCCTTCATCAATATTTTATGCAGATGCTTATGTCATTTTCACAATTCTATTGATTATCTCAGTCCTATAAGTAAGATAAATACCAACAACAGAATATAAGTGATTATCAGTTGTCGAGTAGGTAGACCTCATCCTCTGTTCACTCTTATCTCCAGATTGGTCTGGTCCACTCCATCTTTCTTTTCTATTTATGAAAACTGACATCATTTGAATATTCTTCAGGAACCAGCCCTTAAATCTGACTGCAGAAATTTTCGGTCTTTGTTACCCCATGTTCCATTTATGCCTGGTTGTTTAGTGATCATCTTTTTATTTCCTATATGCCTGTCTACCAGTAGAACACTGTTATCCAAAGTGGGCTTCATAACATTCTAGAATCAAAGATTCTTCAAAAATTAAAATAAAATAAAATTCACAATCTAGTTTACATTTGCAAGTGGCTTGTTTTCCTACCACATATCTCAATACTTGTAATGGCAGTGTATTATTAGTCATTCAACATTGAAGATAACTCTGTAATAAAGTCCGTGTTGATTGGAATTGATTTCCAGAGATTTGCAATCTTTGAGCATGTCTTCGAGAACTTTCTTGTCTTCTTTTCTTCATTCCATCTGTGACTAAACTAGATAGATATTAAAGGGGAAGATTTCATTAAGGAAAGTCACATGGGTCTGGAAATTTCGTTTCAAGATATCACTAATTAAATTGCCCTAATCCTACTGAACCTCTCAGCTGTGCGGTACAGCTATTTCCTGTGAAATCCATAAGCCTGCTATTTAAATGTCATGCTTCTTTATTATTATTTATATCTAAGTTATTATCTGGATGAATCTCTGTAGCCTTGGGGTATGAATATCTCTCTATGTTTAATTAAGAAATCCATTCTGAGTATCGCCACTCCCACGTAGAAGAAAACACACACACAAACAGAAGGTTCCTCAAGTGATCCTACCCTCCAGCCTGTTCGCAAATTCCTAAGAGCTGCGAAAGACACCAGACAAAAGTCATCTAATTAGAAGACCGAAACCTTTAATTTATTAATTTATTAATTTATTTTAAATTATAAAATAGACCCCCATGGGGGAAAAATACTTCACTGCAGAGTATGATATTCGATACATACTCAGATTTTTCTGTCGGCCATACTGAAATCTCCACAGCAACAAAAGCATAACCCCCAGTATGCCTGAGATTTGTTCCCTCATTTAGTAATGAACTCTGGCATTAAGCCAAATCCCTATGTTGAAGCATTGGAAAGAAACTAGTCATCCAAAGTTTGAAAAGGACAAACTTCTTTCATGCATATATGAAACAAAATTAAATTGATAATAGTAATTGATCACTATGGAGATAATAGAAGGAAGTAAAGAAACAAGCTATTTTTAAAAAAATGTCAAATTTGGTGTTTCATTTAAATAACAGTAATAATCACATTATCATTATTAGCATCATGATTTTTGTCATTAACTCCATTAATTTTTTTCATACATTGAACTGTAGAGCTATTTGAATGGTTATTATTTCCCTTGTAATAATGGAGTGTTTATATATTTTAATGTATCACAAACATGAGATGCAAGAAAATATGAGTATTATTTTCAGTTTATCAGTTAAATTTAATGCTTAAGATAATGCTGAGAACACTTCAGTGTTTTTATAGGTGTATTTACTTCCTATTTGCCTGTTCTTTAACTCTTTTACACTTGCAATATGATTTTAGGTAAGCAGTTTTAAAATGTTAGATGTTAAAGCCGCATAAATCTGATCTTAGACTTGGCAAAAGTTTTAGGACGTCATAAATTCATGTTTGATTTTTTTTAAACAGATATTTTAATTTATTGTCCAATTTAGACCCATTTTTACCCTCCACAGCTTTCTCTTTTGTGGAGAAATTGAGTGAATTACAATAAATGTTTTGACATGCAGTTTTACATTCCATTCATACTTGTTCTCCATTTTTTTCATAATCAAGAGCAATCAAATGCCAATACATTTTTTAAAAATAGAAAGAAAAAAGAACATCTGTTTTATGTGTTTTCCATCACGAGGTCATTTGAAGTGTGAGATTCTTTTTCTGAAAGATCAACAATATAAAAACCCTTCCAATGACAAACTGTGCCTACTTCCAGATCATGTGGCAATAAAACACTACTACATAGCTCATCACACTCAGAATGAAGTGTGGGCTGTGAAAAAAATATGATTTATGTGTATATTCAACATTTGTTTTGGGAGTCAAACTGACTTCTCGCTTAATTTGTTGCAACAAAAATGATTTCTATTTAATTCTCTATAATTATCAGCTCTCCATTTCATCTAATAATACACTTTTACACAAACAATTTGCCACATCTTGTTTCTGCAAAAATCCTCATCAGTGTCCTTAATTACCTACTGACATTGCCATGTTGTGGTTGTGGACTTTCACACGTCGCCGTGTACAGCATGGCTCATAAAGCCTAATGAGAATAAGTTCATTAAATTAATCCCAATAATTAACCAACTTGCTGCCTGCTTCTCAGATGTCTAATTTGTGATGCAAACTTGGCAAATGTTTTTGACTGCAGAGGCTGAATTAAGTGCAGAAAGCCTTTTGGAGAAATGAAATCGTATTTTTATTAGAAATTCTTTTTCAAATATACAATTTCTTGCTTCTGTAATTTCACAAAGGGGCTCATCTGCTTTAAAAGTAAATATAGAATTATATAAAATGTTGATCAAATAGAGAGAGAAAGAGACAGAGGAGAGAAAGGAAAGAGGAGCCAGAGAGAGAGAGGAGAGAGAGAGAGAGAGAGAGAGAGAGAGAGAGAGAGAGAGACAGAGAGAGAGAGAGAGAAGGAGAGAAAGAGAGGAGAGAGATCCTGATGGTAATTTGTGGTAATTTTGCATTCATGGAATGTTCCTAAAAAGGAAAGATAATACATTATCTTTTTTTCTTTTCTCAACAAGTCCATTTTTATGTGTACTTAACCTTATCCAGTCCTTTTCTATAACAGTTTACAGTTTCTCAAATTCTTCCCTAAAATGTTCCACTACCCTAAAACACTTGCTTTTTTACCAAAAGACGTAGCCTTTTTCTGATCTGTGCACTCATCACTTGTGGGTAAAATTTACCTGCTCCCCCCATCAGATTTTAAATATTCTGATGCATTATTCCTAAATTCTATTCAAATCTGAAGTACAGGTAAATGAGTCAAATAAAGTACATTCCTCTGCATTCCCCATCTCTTGGAACTTAATTTAAATCCATGTGAGAAAGCACATTCCAGCATATAGTAAGTGCTTGGATATGCTGGTTGAATTAGTGAATAAGCTGACCCACTAATCTTTCAAAAGATGAATTTATGCTATAACTGTGTTCAATTTTTAATAGGTGATTTTTTACAAATTCTATGTATATGTTTTAAATTTTGTTCCTGCAATATATTAACTAAATGCTTACTAAAGCAAAAGGGAAAATTATGCAAACACTCCCCTTTTCATTTCTTCTCAAGCAACCCCTCTAATCCACTATTCTTATAAACTGTAATCATGTTTATTTACCATTTCTCCAGTGCCTTTCTTTTCATTTATTTTGTTCCTATTTTTGTTCTCTCTCTCTCTCTCTCTCTCTCTCTCTCTCTCTCTCTCTCTCTGTCTCTCTCTCTCTCTCTCTCTCCCCAGCAGGGCTATATATCTGATTTTGTTATGTCAGGAAATTCTTAGTGGGACTTTGATACAAGAAAGACTCCTATACCTCAGATAAATAAGGATATCAAATATTAGAGCAAAATACAAAGTTTAATGATAGTGTCATATGTATTTTACCCCTGTGTAAAGACAGATTTATTGCCTTTGTTTACATAAATGCATTTTGAATTCTGATTTTTGCATGACTATCGTGGCTTCAAAATTTCCCCCTAGGTCTTCAGCTATGCCTTTACTGACTGACTTCATATAAAAATTAATATAGGGTTGTATTTAAGGATAATTTTTGATATCAAGGTGTCTTAAGTGTTGAATCCTGGATCATATATACAAGCTACATGGCCAGTACTCAACCATAAGCATCTCAGATTTTCCACAATAATAGTGTAAATTCTAAAGAGTACATTGGTTTTATTTGGAAGTTATAATAATATTTACAAGGCCAGGGGTTTAGCTCAGTGGTGTAAGTGCCTGCTTGGCAAACACAAGGTCGTGAGTTCAATCCCTGGTACAAAAAAAAATATTTACACAAAAAACCTCAGTGATTTTTATGTATATTTAATATGAGGATGTGCTTGTATAATAAATCATGATCTGACAAAAGTATTAAAATGACCAGGTGTGGTGGCATATGCCTGTAAATCCAGCATTTTGGGAGTCTGAAGCCAGAGGATAAGCCCATCTTGGGCACTTTAGTGAGACACTGACTCAAAATAAAAAGTGAAAAAGGACTGGGGTTATGGTATAAAGGCCTTAAATTCAAACCCCAGTACTGCAGAAGGAAGAGGAAGAGGAGGAAAAGGAAAAGGAAGAAGAGGAGAAAGAGCGGGGGGGGGGGAGGCAACAAACCTGAGTTATGGAGAAATATATTGAGCAGGAAATTTCTATTTATTACTCTCAGACCCTGGGATTTTATTAGCTGTAATGTAAATAATACTTAGAAACTTGTTGAATATAGGACATAGGAATGCTGACTTTTAAAAAGCATAAGTTCAGTTATAAAACATTGCTAAACAAGAGGACCGTGCATTAGGCATGGTCACTGAGGAACCAATAACATGGTTTACTTTTCAAATCTTCACTTAAAAGTGCATAACCTTGGGCAAGTTACCTGACACTTCAAATCCCAGAGGTCAATTTTAGGGCGTTGGGAATAGAATGTAAATACATATTCCATTGAACTCTGAAAAGAGGAAAAAGAGAAGGAAAATTGTGATGTGGTAGACCACAATTCTAGCTTGTTTCTGACTTAAAGTGAAATCACAACTAATTTTCCATGTTTTGAAAACATTAAAATTTAGGTTTACAACCCTAAATTTCATCCTCAGAAGAATTTCATTCTCAGAAACTTCTCTTACCTTCATTTCATTCTCAGAAAGTTCTTTAAACTGAAATAGTGGTTCTTAGCTGTGGGAATTGTGCTCCAGCAAAGACATCTGATAAGGTCTGAAGAAAGTTTTGGCTGTCACATTTTTGGGGCAATACCATTATGCAAGGAGCAGAAGCCAGGGATATTGGCGAGCGTCTTGCCATAAACACCACAGCCACACGCAACTGCAGTATTACGTTAATATTGCTAAGGCTGAGGACCTCTGTTCTAAAAAATAAACCCAACCAATCAAACAAACAAAAACCATTAGAGTCTTCTGTATCTTGACCTATTTGCAGTAGCAGTATGTTGATATATCTCATATTTTTCACCTTATGTTTTTGCTTTATCAACCCAGCAGTGAAACAGAATCCACACATACTTCTTTGCATCACCCATCTGAAACAGTTCCATAATTAATGGGAACATATTGCTGATGGACTATTATGCGTCTGATGGTTAGTTCTGTGTCACGCTAACTGGATTGGGGTTTTCAGATTAAGGGTTATTTCTGTGTGTGTCTAGCAGAATGTTTCTGGATAAGATTAGCATTTGAGTCAAGGGGTTCAGGGAAGCAGATTGTCCACTGCAGTGGAGATGAGCATTATCCAGTCCATTTCAGTACCTGAATAGGCCTAAACTGTGGAGGAAAGAGGGATCTCCTTCTCTTGCTTCCCACTTACCTCTGAACTGAGACATTGGTCTTCCCCTGTCCTTAGATACCACTGTGTCTGTGAGGCCTTCAGATTCAAACTAGAATTATTCCCCCAGTTTTCCATGCAGATTCCAAACAGCACATTGTGGTACGATCAGTCTCCACAATTACCTAAGCCAATTCCTCTACCCAGAGCGTAGTACTCCCTTTCTGCAGCCTGAGTCTGTGTGCTTATTTGTGGAACAAATAGTTGTTATAAGACTGATATTCTCTATCTCTCTTACTGAAGTTTATTCAGTGAAAAAATTTTTGCAAGGCTACAGAAATACAGTATACAAGCATGTGCTTGGATTTAGGAGCATAATCATTCTCATGATTGGATGATAGTATAAAAACTGCCACTCCTTCATATGTTTTGGTTTACGAGAATATAAAGAAGACATTATAAAGTCTTCCAAAGAGGCCTAGAATGGTGAAGGGAAAGTGCCAAACTGAGGCAGAAAGGTAGTCAATTCATCTCCAGATGATGGGTGGAAGAGCCTTCTGGGTCGAGGAAGTACTGTGTATGCAAATCAGAAGACAAAAATTTTGTAAGCGTGTTGGTGAGATAGATACTCGCTAATGTTAGTAAGTATATCAGCCAATTTTAGAAAAAAATGGTAATGGAACTATACTAAGAATAAACTCTGAATGTTTTTATTCTGAAGGGGGACTCATGGCAGCATATTTATAGGTGAGTTGATGGCACAAGATTGTATTATAGGAGAAAAAAGTCTGTCTGACATGTGCAAGAAAAGGAGTGAACTACAGGACAATGAAGCTGAAAAGTAGCCAGAAGAGAAGGGGTTTAAAACAAGCAATCAAATACCTGGAAAATTTCAACCCAGGATTCTTCATAGAAAAACTAGAGAATTTCTAAGTTAACATAGATTGAGTAACTTTGAAAGAAATGGTTGAGATCTTCTGTTTTCTTAGTGTACCTGAGGAGTTGGGTTGACAGATGATTGTGAAAAAAAGGTAGCAATGTCTATGGACATTATTGGCAAATCTCTAATTCCCACTATCACATTTTCTCCACATTCCGTCTTTGTTTTCGAGCTATTAACAGACCTTGCTCAAAGAGATATTTGAAACTCACCAGGCTTTCTCTTCACAGATGGTCAGTGATGCCAGGAGTGACCATAGAAAGGAAAAACATACAATGATCTATCTGGATTTTGGCAAGGGAAGACAACATTGATTAAATTCTTGCAGTTGAACAGAATATTAACAAAGATTCTCTGGCTCATTTGGAGACGATGGAATTAATTCACCAAGGAGAGGGTCGCTATAGGCAAGATTCCATGAATAAAGGGAGAGGCGAAATGCAGATTATGGTTTAAAAAGATTAACTAGAGAATGGGATGTTAACCTCCAACTGGGGAAATAATTGTATTATAATGGTAATGGAGAAAACTATCAGCCAAAGAAATGAACCTGAACTGAAATGTTTCTAAATGGCAAGTAACTTTGGCTACCTTTTTGGTTTGCATAAGTTTCATTTTGTATTCACTACCTTGTGATCCTGGGCCTCAGCAGAGACTAGAATTGAGCATTCTGCTAGACTTAGTCTTGCCGCTTAATAAATCTTTGTTGAAAGCAATTTAAAAAGCTACTCAAATGAGGATTCCACTTGTGCAAAACTCCTGCCTCCCATGATGATTTCACACCTAAGTATCACACTTAGTTAATTTGGGGATCAACAGAGACAATTTTGATACAACTTTGTGTGTTGAATATGTTGTTGGTGTTTTCAAAATTGGTTTCCTTTTCAACCGTTCTGAACTAACACATGAAGCTTTTGTTATTGAGTCAGAGAAAGCTAATGAAGCTTTTGACACTTAAAAGGAGTAAATTTCTGGGCACTGAAGTTCAGTGCGTAGGAATAGGAGTAAGAAATGTGCAGTGGTGCTAATCTCCATCAGATTTCTGTCATGATTAAGGTACAGAAAAAACTGTCAAAAGGCATCTGCCTAGAGGTGCCTATGAGTATCACTATTAGAGAATATTCTCATGCCTTTAGGTTTTTTTTTTTTATTTTTTTTGGTACCGGGAATCGAACTCATGACCTCATGCTTGCCAGGCAGGCGCTTAAGCCACTGAGCTAAATCCCCGGCCCTTCTCATGCCTTTAATAGCAAGAAAATTTCCTAGGATTATAGACTCTATGCTGACTACATGCATTCATATTTGCTTTCTCTACTCATGAAGCTAGTTACTCGTCTCTCTTATCTATCCTCTTGTGTAACAATTTTTTCTTAATGATTTAAAGTAGATAAAATATGAAAACAACTTTATTTTTCCTTTAAGGTTTTGAAGAAAGTATTGTGATGCATTTCATACAACAACCTAAAAATGCTTAATTCCTGTGTGTGTGTTTGTGTGTGTGTGTGTGTGTGTGTCTGTCTGTCTGTCTGTCTGTCTTTTCAAGTCGATTTTACTTTTCTAGAAAAGATTTAGGATGACAGAAAAATTGAATAAAAAGAACACAGAATTTCTGTGTATTTCCTGCATGCCACTACACATTGCAGGTTTTCTTCACATTTAATATCAGAGAGGGATATTGATAAAATCAAAGTATATCTGTTGCCATATCATTATTTTAGGGAAAACACTAGTATTTCATCAACCTTTTAGCTTTTTGTGTACAACTCTAGGAATTTCTATAGCTGTATAAATTCATGTAACTACCATCAAAATCTGTATTCAGATAATTTCTAAACAATTCCTTTATGCTGTCTCTTGATAAAGATATTCTCGTCTCATCCCTAATCCATAGATAGATACCAGTGATTTATCTTTGGGAATATTTTTGTGTACTCAAGAATTCCATAAAGAAGGAAAACAGATAATGCCTTTGCAATTCATGAAATTTGTGTGTATGTACAATTTTTCTTTTTTTAAAAAAATTAATATAAAAAGAAAAAATAGTAAAAGAATTTCAAAATAATTTAGTAGGAGAGTAATAATCATCAATATATTGCATATTGCTATCTTCATAGTAGCTATTCAGAGTACAAGATATAGACATGAAATATTGTCCAAATAATATTAGTACAAACCTTTTTTTTTAAAAGCACTAAGAGAAATTATCTGTATAACTATCTTAACTATGATATAGATATATAGTACAGATATATAGATATATAGTATAGATATATAGATATAGATATATAGATATATAGACATAGATATAGATTCTCCTTTTCCTTTCCTTCCTTTCCTCTTTCCCCCATCATAATTTATCTTTTCTTTTGAACAGTTTCTTCCCAATTCACAATATCCTTTATACGTTTTGGATTTTATCTACTCATTGTTTCCCACACAAGTGAGGCAATATGATGAATTTATTCTTTTTCATTGCTTTTTTATTCCATTGTATGGATGTGCCACATTTTTTAAATCATGTTCAGAGCGTTCAGATTGTTTCTAGATCAATGCTATTAGAGTACAGTTGCAATATTATTACACGTTTCTCTGTGGATATGTTTTATTAACTCTAAGATAAATATTCTGGAACAAAATAATCTCTAGATTCTATGATAAATGTGGACTTAACTTTATGAGAATTTCTTAAACTATTTCTTAACTGGTAACAATATTTCTTTTTCTAGGAGTCACATATGAGAATTTCAGTTATTCTTTATACTCAGCTGGCACTGGGTATATTAAGATTTTTGGTTGGTGTGCTTATTGTTTCTTTCTTTGCAGTTATTCTGACAGATTTGTAGTGGTACTCACCATATTTTTAGTTTGTATTTCTTAGTAGATAATGATGATTGGAAATTATGTGTTCTCAATATCAGCATTGATGCTCTTTAAGTTTCATTCAACATTTTCATTCATTCTTAATTTGACTCTTTCATCATTATGAAATTGCAAGGTAGTCAGTCATTTTCTAACTTTTTATTGGATTGTTAAGCCATTTGAATTTGGCTAGTAATTTATGCAGAACTAGGTTTGCCAGTTTTAGACTTCAACATATAGAGAGTCAGATTAACATTTATTGAAGATTCTTTCTTTCAGTGAACAGTTTGGTCTCCTTGTCAAAGATAACAGAGTGAATTTTTAATTGTATCTGCATTTTATAATCTGTTCCACTGGTCTTCAAGTCTGTTTTCTAGCCAGTACCATGCTGATTTTATCACCATAGCTTTGTAGTATAATTTCAAGTGAGGATTTGTGATGCCTCCTGCTTTGCATTTGTTGCCTAGGATTTCCTTTGCCATTCTAGGTCTGTTCAGGATCCAGATGAATTTTAGGAATGTTTTTTCTAGTTCTGTGAAGTGTGCTTATAGAATGATGATGCATTAAATCTTGAGACTCATGTCTATCACCATGTACTAAACTAAAATCAAAATGGGTCAAAGATCTAAATATTAAAGCAGGAACACTAAATGTATTGGAAGAAAGAGGAGGTAGAAATCTTGAAGACATAGGTGTAGGTAGAGTTCATGAAGAAAAACCAAACTGCATGGGAAGTATTTCAAAGAATCAACAACCATAGCCTCACCTTATTAAAAAGCTTTTGCTCAGCAAACAAAATCACTAACAGAGTGAAAAGACAACCCACACAGTGGTATAAATTTTATCCAATTGTCTTTCAGACAAAAGATTTCTATCTAGAACATACAAAAAGTTGAAAAAAATCAGACACCCCCAGATTCAAAGACCCAATCCAAAAATGGTCATCTGAGATGAATATATACTTGCTAGATGAAGAAATACAAATGTCAAATAAATATATGAAAAAAAGAATGTTTAACAACACTGGTCATTTGAGATATGCAAATTAAAACAACGCAGATTTCTACTCATCCCAGAAAGAATGGCTATTATCAATATTACCCATTGCAAGTGTTGGTGGAACTATGGGGAAAAAGGAATTTGTCTCTGCTGTTGGTGGGAATGCAGACTAGTACAACCACTGTAGAAATCAGTGTGGAGATTCCTCCAAAAACTAGAATTGCAGGTCCCATTTGACCCACCTATTTCCCTTCTGGTTATTTTCCCAGGAGAATTAAAAACATTACACCACACCAATATATGTGCACCCATGTTTTAAAGCAGCACAATTTGTAATAGCTAAATCTTAGAAACAACCTAAATGGCCATCATGTGGAATGGATAAAATGTAGAAGTATTGTAGAACAGAGTACTACTCATACATAAAGAAGGATAAACTTGAGACTTTTATGGGTAAATGGATCCAACTGGAGACCATACTCGTAAGTGAAATAAGTTAGACTCACATGTGTCAACATCATATTTTCACCTTAGTGTGAGAAACTGAAAGAATAAATAAGTTATAAAATGTATGATAAATTTTGTGAAATGGGAAGAAATTGCTGAAAAGGAAAAGGAAGCTAGGAGGGGTGAAAAACGAAAGAATAATAAGGAAAAGGGAAAAACAAAAGCAAGTCAGTTATGCTATTAGTGTATCTTTGTTCATTAAGAAGGAAGGTTTGTGTGATTATTGATCAGATAATTTTTATGTTCGTATCTTGTACCTGAGAAACTAAAGATAACATCATGTAATATATTAACTATTGTTATTCTCCTATTATTTTTTATTTTATCCATAAAATAAAAGTTAAAAAAGAATTAGCTTTGCCACTTTGTTATTTGTTCTCAGGTGGTTCGTGCCATTTTTTTTTCTTGCCTTGCTTTCTCTTTCCCTCTGTTGGATTTCTGTTTGTTCTAAGGGTAGTTGTAAAGGCTTCAGGAAAAGCAGAGGGCTTATGACCTTCTCTCATTTATCACCTCTGAGAAGATGGAGACTTCAGAGTGGAGCAACTGGTTGATTTTTCAGAAGCTAAATCTTGTCATTAGTCTCCAAGAACCATTGATTCCTATTATTTAAAATGGGCAAAGCTGAAAAATCATTGGCCATGAAAAAATGTCTTGTTAGATGATGGATTTATTTTGGTGGTCACTGATGTGCATTGAAGATTGAGGTATTTCCCGGATACTCTGGATAAGAACTATTTGCTCTTCAAGTGATGTCATGAAAAGACCGCAGTAACTAAGAATTTATTTCCTTTTAACTGGAAATATTTGTTACAATTGAGTATAGATAAAAATCTATACCCACATCTTCATTCATTAAAAAAAAGCTCACCTGAGCATTGCATGTAGAGAATATTTTTCTTTTGTCTCATATGTATATTTCTTACATGTTCACCATATGTCAAAAAAGTAGCAACTTCCCAATGATACGATGTATAGTGAGAACAATTAAGCAAGTTCTTCACATATTTTTCATATTTTCTTTTCCCTTTTTTCAATATTTCAATTTTTCTATATTTCAATTGTTATTTTTTCATTCATTGTTATTTCATTAAAATGAATGAATGAAATTGTTATTTCATTCATTCATTTTAAATCAGAAGATCTCAGCCTGAAAGGTAGACACAAGGGTGATGTTTCTATACCAATATAGTATGCTTAGAGAAATTATATTTATTCTGTGCATTTTTTGTTATCAGTTATATCAAAAAGTGATGCCATCTCAAGTGATCTTTGTCAAAAGTAGAATTCATGGCTCAGAGTTAAGGGAATGTTTAAGATGTGGCCTGGCCTAATGTGCTACTAGTTTGAAAGGAAGGAACAAAAGCAGTTGTAGCTCTTTGTTTACCAATTTCTTTCCTCCTCTTCCTCCTCCTCCTCCTCCTCCTCCTTCTTCTTTCTTCTTCTTCTTCTTCTTCTTCTTCTTCTTCTTCTTCTTCTTCTTCTTCTTCTTCTTCTTCTTCTTCTTCTTTTCTTCTTCTTCGCAAGGTCACATTGATAAATTTTATTGTTAGGAAACAAATTTGTGCTCTTAATACACTAGTTGTAATTCTATCACAACAGAAAAGTAGCCTGTAATTTATAATACAACACTTGATAAATATTTTGTGCTAATCTTAACTGATTTGTATGAAATAACAATTTCTTCTTTCTTTCTTTCTTTCTTTCTTTCTTTCTTTCTTTCTTTCTTTCTTTCTTTCTTTCTTTCTACTGTTATTGCTACAGGTTGCCATACACAATGATTATATTTATCGTGAGGAATTGGTACAAGTACATAACATGTCCTAATTCTTTTCCATCCCTTTTCTCTCCCCTCCTCCCTTATGCACTTTCAATATCCGATACCTCATTTTGGAACACACACTAAATGCCAATAGGTGTGTTGGCATTTTGTGATAATACGGTACCCAAACAAAAAAGACAGAATCTTTCCAGGGGGCTAAACCAAGAGGAAAGCTCCAGACCAGCATTGACAACTTAATGATATTTTGTCTCAAAGCAAAAAGGAATGGAGGTGGAGCTCAGTGACAAATGCTTCCTGTATTCAATCCTCAGTGGGGAGAGTGAGAAAGAGGGAGAGAGAGAGAGAGAGAGAGAGAGACAGAAACAGAGACAGAGAGACAGAGAGACAGAGAGACAGAGATTGAAAAATGTATTAAGACCTAAACTGACCTCAATATAGTAGGTAAGTTGATAGTCATCCCTGAAATTAGAAGTTTAACAGGGCATGTTCCCACTGTGAAAGAAATTAAAATTAAAATTCTCTATAGATTCACTTTAAAGATTTTAGTGAATTATGATCTTGATTATGAACAGTCTTATCCAAAATTTCAAGGAAAATTTCTACATAAGATACATATCAATGACATCAAAAAGAGCACATTCATTATTTTTCAGGAACATGAATTACAATTTTATTACTTCCTTCAGTTTTATTATAGGAGCAAATCTATTCTAAAATATATGAGCTCTGTGGGTTCTGTTCCAACAGGCTGAGCTCTCAGATACATCAGCACTTAGCAATAAACACTGAATTCCTGCTTCAGTTGTAGAAAGTTACTGCTTTTGTCTTGTTTATGTGGCTTTAAAAAAATTAAGCCAGAGAATGTCAGCTCAGATCATGGTTTTAATGAGCCACCATCCAAATGTTAGTCTGTGTTACACAAAGTGATAGTGAATCGGGTAACTGTCAAAGAGAAAGTGATTTTTAAAAATATTTTGGGACGTAGACTGGATTAAAGAAATGTGTTATGCACAGATCAGTAAATGATCTCTGACTATGTTAATGTCCACTAGAGAAGATACATATTAAGAAAGCTAATATACATTTTAATTCACAATACATAAAACTTTACAAGTTCTGAACTTTTGTATATGATATTAATCAGATAAATGTAAAAATCTTTTTAAATTCATATTAACATCTGTGGGGCATGAGAAAAACATACACTGAAAATAGGAAAGACAGGCAGTGTAGAAAGAAGTCTTATACACTTTAATAATTTGAATGTAGTAAAATCTAAAGAAAGTAATGAGAAAAAACCTTAAGTTTTCTAAAATATATATATTCAGGTAATTAGTGGTTATTTATCAAGTATTATCTGTAAGCACATTCTTTAATAAATAGGCTTACAGATTAACTAATAAAATTGTGTTTTCCCAGAAGTATGGTGAGAGAATGAGGTGGCAGAGTTATAAATAAATGCTTAATACTGGTTAAGCATAGTTATAACAAAGTGCAAGGGCTTTTCTTGACATTATTCTATACTTTAAAGCTTTGTTTAGAATACTCGAGTCATGTATGTAGAAAGCCATGCATTCATTTTTGGATACTTTTAAATATTTAAGCACCTTCTTCCTGCCAGAAATCATGCTGGTGCCCAGAGACCAGCATCACGGCCTGACTCTTTGGGACTGGAAACCTCCTGGACATGCAGAGTTGCCTGGGATGTTTGGATTGGAAACTTCGCGGAGATTGGCATCTCAGCACGACAGTTTGGGACTGGTAGGCCCACCCTTCATCTGCAGGGAACTTCCTGGAGACCAGCATCTTGGCCAGGTCTGTTTGGGGCTCATAGCCCCGCCCTTCACCCGCAGGACCAGGAACTTTGCAGAAACCAGCATTTTGGCCTGACTCTTTGGGACCTGTAGGCCCACCCTTCACCCACAGGGAACCTCCTGGAGACCTGCCTGGGACAAAGTACGTTGGCCTGGCCTGCCTGAGGTTCCACAGGCTCCAGGTTGACCATGCCCAGCATCCGCCTTACAACTTGGGGAGCCAGGAGCCCACAGACGGGAGTTAGGACCCTGTGAGGAAGCCAAGAGCCTGTGGGGGAGCCACTGGCCCTCCAGGAACTGAGGGTACAAGAGGTAACTCACCACACATGCAGAGAAAGCATTGGAACACCGCTCAAAGCAAGGCAATATAGAAAAATGACAAAAGGAAAGACCAAAAGGCAGGCTCAAAGCTCTAGCCCTCCACAAGAAAGCTTAGAAACCTTCTACATAGAAGAAAAAAGAAGCCATACACCTGAAATGATATCAAATGAAATAAATATGCAATTAGGGAAAGCTATGGAGAGATTCAAATCAGAAATACTTGCCTAGGTAAAAGAAGAATTGATAAAAATAGTGAAAGAAATAGTGAACGCATCTAGTGAAAACATAGTTAAAATTTAGAGGAGAAAAGCAAACAGATAGAATCCCTGAATGAACAATATAAGAAACAAACAGAATGCATAAAGCAGATTCAAAGAGATATACAGGAAATCAAAAATTCTATTGAAAGCTGTAAAAACCGCCTCAATGAAAGTGAAGATAGAATTTCAGACCTCGAAGATAAGATTGCATCCAGTGAGCAGGAAACACAAGCTCTTTTAAAAATAACAGTGAATCAGGAAATAATAATTCAACACCTGAAAGATGATGCAAAGAAAAATAACATAAGATTAATAGGGATAAATGAAAAAGAAGGGGACAGCCAAAATGATATCAAGAGGATATTTACAGAAGTAATGGCTGAAAACTTCCCAAACATGAGCAGAGAAACAGACATCTGGATAAGTGAAGCATATAGAATTCCAAAGAGCCATAACCAAAATAAAACTACACCTAGACACATAATAATGACCATCCCAGAAATCCCAGAAATCCAACATAAGAATAGAATACTAAAAACTGTTAGAGAGAAAAGAGAGATCACCTATAAAGGAAAACCTAAAAGAATCACGGCAGACTTCTCAACACAAACAATTAAATCAAGAAGAGCATGGAGTGAAGTCTTTCAGATCCTAAAGGAAAACCGCTTCCAACCCAGACTGACATATCCTGCAAAACTGTCCTTCAAAATGGATGGAGAAATAAGATACGTCCATGAGAAAGAACAGCTGAAGGTGTTCATGAACACCAAACCAACCCTACAAAGAATACTGAAAGACATTCTAGATACACACGGGATAAAACCACCAAGCAAGGCAGACAATTAAACAGAATGGAAAGCTAAAGACACAACAGCAGAAAGATAACATGTCAACAATAAACAAATATATAACAGTTACAACCATTAATATAAATGGCCTCAACTCATCAATCAAAAGAAACAGACTGGCAGAATGGATCAAGAAACAATATCTAACCATATGCTTTCTATGAGAAAAACATCTAACCCAAAAGGACACTCATAGACTGAAAGTCAAGGGAAGGAAAACAATACTTCATGCAACAGGAAACCAAAAAAA